>JBAKBP010029549.1:0-26984 GCA_037953745.1 Lithodes maja
CTCCCTTTTTATACTCGGCCCCGTAGCGAGCATAACGGCAATTTCCCACGCGCTGAGAGGGAGGAAGGGGGGAGGGAGGAGGGAGTGAGGCCTACACACCTCGTGGCGCGCTCACGGGCCGTCGTTACATAACTCTCTCTCTCATCATTGTATATAAGTCCCACACACAATACTTATAACTAATGATATAAAATAGAACTCGTTGACTTAGAAGAAAACAAAATACATAATGATAATACTTATAGTACAACGGTTCACATAAACTGAGTTAGGAAACTCTACACAGACTACAGCCAAAGTTCCTGCCCTGACGATCCTAGCGAGAGTGGGGCCTGACTGGGCGTTCTGTACAGCATGCTCATACTCGACATGCGTCACACCTCCCCCAAGATTTTACTTGCTCGACCCTGAGCTAAAATCTGATATACAGAACCCCATCAAACCCCCCCACACCCAGCGACCGCATGGCACTAAAACAACGCTGAGTTTATCACTAAAACACATCTTAAAAAAAAATCACATTTCATAACTCCTCCCAACAATAGTAAAAGACACAATATCATGCTCCCAGAGCGAGCTTACAGCAGCTCAGCCGTTTGATAGTTCGTGGACTACTCAAACCTTATAGGCTATGACAAACTTATACAATTATCTTCATCAAAAAGAAAGAGTTTTTATATGATTTTTATATTTTAATATGTTTTTTTCGGCTGCACTATAAGGGCAGCCTATTTTCTTCTATACCAAACGCTCAACAATCCTGCTTTACGACCCAATACGCTGGGCTACAACCGCGAGCCAACAAGCACCAAGCGCAAAATACTACTCAAACCAAAGCAGGAGGCTACCCGTGTGTCAATCTCTTCGGGATCATACACCTGTGATAGCCTACGACTGATCATCTACCCTCGATAAACAATCCGCAATCACATTGTCACATCCCGCAATATGCCGGATGTCCAGGTTATACTCCTGCAACATCAATGACCACCGGGTCAGTCTCATATTGCGATTGTGAAATTGATTTAGGAATCTCAAAGGGTGATGATCAGTGTAGATAACCACGACTGGGCCATAGGCTGGAACATACACCTCGAAGTGCCTGAGTGACAGCACAATCGCCAGTAATTCCTTTTCTATTGTAGAATAGTTCTTTTGTGCAGCATTGAACTTCTTAGAAAAGAAACTTACTGGGTGTTCCACACCTTCATTGTCTGTCTGTAGCAAGACGGCACCAGCCCCTACACCACTAGCATCTGTTGCCAGCTGAAAAGGCCTGTTAAAGTCTGGGGCCCTGAGTATCGGGTGAGTACACAGCAAATGCTTCACTAAATTAAAAGCCTTTTCACACTCAGGCGCCCACAAAAACTTTTTGTCTTTAGATAACAAATCTGTGAGAGGTGCCAACACCGTAGAGTAACCTTTTATAAAGCGTCTGTAGTAGCCTATCATACCCAAGAATCTCATGATCTGCTTCTTGGTGGTTGGGTGCGGAAATTTATTGATAGCCTGTACCTTGTTCTGAGGAGGGCACACCTGTCCCCTTCCCACTACAAACCCAAGGTACTGCACAGTGGCTTTTACGAAGTCACACTTTGCCAAATTTACTACCAGACTTGCTTCACTAAGTTTCCGGAACAAGGTCTCCAGGTGCTCACAATGGCTCTCAAAGTCGTCATCATAAATGATTACATCGTCCAAGTATACGGTGCAATTTGGAATGTCCTTGACAATTTCATTCATCAGGTTCTGAAACGTTGCTGGTGCATTCTTAAGTCCGTAGGGCATAACATTACACCGGTAAGTACTCCCGTCCACCACAAAACCACATACCTCTTTAGCACGCTCGGACAAAGGTACTTGCCAGTAACCTTTTACTAAATCTACTTTAGACAAAAACCGAGCATTACCAATTTTATCAACACTATCATCAACCCGAGGAAGAGGATATGGGTTAGTTGGAGTCAAACCGTTTAGCCTACGGAAATCAATACAGAAGCGTACCTTGCCATCTGGCTTAGGCTGCAGTGTTACGGGGGAAGTCCATTTAACGGTGCCTTTCTCTATCAACCCTCTACCGAGCATATACTCCAACTCATCCCTCAGAGCGGGTAGTTTTATGGGGGGCACACGGTACGGGATTGACTTAAAGGGTAGATGGTCCCCCACGTCAACATCATGCATAGCCTGAGTAGTGAGGCCTGGGTGTTCAGCAAATACAGTGGGGTATGAACCGAGCAACTGACGGATAGCTTCAAATTGCGGCTCAGGCAAATGGGCTATAGCCTCGTCAGCCCTTAGGCTCGAGTTCCCCGCCCACTGATCCGCTGAAACATGGTGATCCCAGCTATCCTCCTCTGAAGCTTGACTGTCCCCCTCTCCTTCTCCACCACGGCCGCAACAAGCCAACACAGGGACAGTGAGAGGCTCAGAGGGGCGCCTCACATACTCTTTTATCAGGTTCACGTGACATAACTGATTCTTCTTC
Organism: Lithodes maja; assembly: GCA_037953745.1. Classification (NCBI taxonomy): domain Eukaryota; kingdom Metazoa; phylum Arthropoda; class Malacostraca; order Decapoda; family Lithodidae; genus Lithodes; species Lithodes maja. Next base: position 2,489 of record JBAKBP010029549.1, read on the forward strand.
CTCCTGTCTGGAGTGGCAACAAGGTAATCTAGGTCCGAAATTTTCTCCACAATTTTATAGGGTCCAGTATACTTCGCCGACAAGGGGTTACCCACCAAAGGCAACAAAATCAACACCTCCTGTCCCACAATGAACTCCCGGAGCTTCACTTTGCGATCATACCTGTCCTTCATTAAAGCTTGTGACCCTGTTAAATTCCGACCTGCCATCTCCAGACTCTTAAGCATGCGCTCACGGCTTTCAAACACATACTTCAACAAGGAACAAGGCGGCACAGTTCCTTCCCAAATTTCCCGCAGCATATTAAGGGGGCCCCTGACTCGGTGTCCAAAAATTAGCTCGTTTGGACTAAATCCCAGGCTCTCACCAGGCACTTCCCGAGCAGCAAACAGTACATACGGCAATCCAAGATCCCAATCTCTTCCGTTATCAGCACAATAACACCTGAGCATGCTTTTAAGGGTGGCATGCCACCGCTCAAGCACCCCTTGGCTCTCAGGGTGATACGCTGACGATACCACCGCCCGTATTCCATGCTGTTGCATTGTTTGCTTAAAGAGATTGGAGGTGAAATTGGACCCCTGATCAGACTGAATCTCCTCCGGGTACCCGTACCTTGAAAAGTACCACAACAAGTTACTGACTACCGTCTTAGCCATGCCGTTTTTCATGGGGTATGCATCGGGGTATCTAGTGGCAACATCCATGATGGTTAACAAAAATTTATTACCAGCCTTTGTGGGAGGGAGGGGACCAACCATGTCAACAACAATCTTACTAAAAGGTGGCCCAATTACAGGAATAGGGTGCAACGGAGCTTTAGGAATAACTTGGTTTGGTTTCCCGACCCGTTGACAAATATCACATGAGTTTATCCAGGACTGCACATGAGACTTCATCCCCGGCCACCAAAACAACTTCCCCAAAGCCGCCACCGTTTTTCTTACCCCCAAATGTCCTGCCAGCGGTGTGTCATGCGCCAAACTCAGTAGGCTATCCCTGCACTCCCGCGGCACCATCAACTGGTCCACTACCCCGGACCCCATCTTCCAGCTACGGTTAGGGTCTTGAAAACGTCGATACAGGATGCCATCTAAATAAAAAAAATCTCCCGGCTGTGCATCACCGTCCTCGTCGAGCTCCACAGCTCCATTAGCACACGTTTGGAGCTCAGGGTCCTCCAGCTGCAACCGACGTATATCTGAGGGTGCCAAGCGATCTAACTGCTCCCGGAGCAATGCATGACCCTCCCCGATACTGAGCTGCTCCCTCTGTCTCTCTCGATGTTCATAACGTTGCTGTCGTGGAGACTCGTCATGCCCAGCCTCGTCACTCTCGATGACAGGCCCAGGGGCTACTCCAGAACTAAGTAATGGTGCTAATACTGAATCACCCAGGAGAGCCGCTGAGTCAAAACTCTTAAAACCAACTCCAGCTTTAGCCTCCTCCTGTTGATCGTTCCTCTGCTGGTCTGAAGACGGAGGACTAGGCTGTGACACTTTAGCTGCCCGAGCTCGGGTGACAGCACACGCCATGGGTTGTGCCTGGCACCGCTCGACCCACTCTCGCTCTTCCCTACTCACGTCGGCCGGCCTCTCGGCAACGACTAAGGGTAGAACCTCAGAAGCGGGCATTGCAAAGTCGTTGCCGAGAAGAAGGTCGACGCCCTCCACTGGCAGTTTCTCCACAATCCCAACATCCAATTCACGTGCCACACCATCCACCTCCAACTCCAACCGCACCAGCGGGTATGACCGAGTTGCATTAATACCCTGCACCACCACCACCCGAGCCGCATTTATAGGGTAGCCAGTCAAGTTTTTCATCAAAGTCTGGGAAGCACCTGTATCACGCAAGACCTCTACTCCATGCTTGCGCCCCGCCCACATCACGCAACCCCGTCCTCTATGGTCGCAAAAAACATCCTGAGCAGGGTTCGAGCCTCCCAGGTGCTTCTGCATTGGCTGTGCCTCAGCCTCTGACGAACTGCCCCGGGCAAACTCAGAAGGCTTCAGAGACACACCAATGTTGCAGGCCAAAGACACAGCTGCTGTAGGTGGTTTGCTAGGACAGACTCTTGCAAAGTGCCCCTTTTTATGACATTGATAACACTCTAACTCCCCTTTGGGCTTCCCTTGGTACTGGGAAGGGCCCGGCCCCTTCTTAAATGGGACGGTGCTAGTCTTGTGGTCAGTCTTGGTATCATAACTCTTGTACTTGTTTGCATAAGATATATTACTAACTCGGGGGGGTGGGGCGTCACGCCCCTTGTTACCTGCCTCACTACGCTGGGCAGACCCGCACCCACGAATTAATGATAGCCGGAGGTCAGCCATCTCAGCTGCCTCCTGTAGAGTTTTTGGATTCTTTTCTTTAATAGTTAAAGTCATTTCTGCACCTGTACACTTATAAAACTGCTCGAGCAGAAACAGCTCAGTCAACTGTTCGGCCGTCTCAGCTTTCTCAGAACGTGTCCAGTTAGCAAGTGCATCTTTTAAGTCCCGGGCATGTTCAAGAAAGGTCGCCTCCCTAGTCTTCGTAACACCCCGAAACTTCAATCGATATGTTTCTGGTTGCAACTCGTATGCCCGTAGGACAGCTCTCTTCAATACTGGGTAGTCAATGCAAGACTCTAAAGGCAGTGCATCATAAGCCTTCAGACCCTTACCCGTAAGTCTTGAGGAGACTAGAGCTGCCCACTTCTCTTCAGGCCAATTATGCTCCCTACACTTCTTCTCAAAACGATTAAAAAATTCTGTGACTTCAGTTTCACTAAATGCCGGCACCAACTTGACTAAGTGGGACAAGGACTGTTCTCTTACTTGGCCCTCACGGCCCATCCGAATCCCTGTCGACTCTGCACGAGTCTTATCTAAATCTATTTGAGCACAATATTTCTCTGAGTCGTACCTAAGCTCAGCCTCGTGCCTCCTGGTCTCATCCTCGTGCCTCCTGGTCTCATCCTCGTGCCTCCTAATCTCAGCCTCAATCTCCTTCTCATGCCTCCTAGACTCAATCTCATGTTCTTCGTCTCAATCTTAGCCATCTCAAGTTTAAATATCATCTCAGGAGACAGGCCGGAAGAGGGAGCTGCCACTACTGAAGGAGGGGGGGCAAGAACTGGGGAACCACCATACGCACCGCCCGAGGGCACTCCAATCTTCCAATGCTCATCCCTCTGTGGGAGAGTGCTAACCTCCGGCAACTGAGTGGACGGCACTGTGGGAGTCGAGTGAGAGGGGATCTGGGGAGGAACCCCCCCAAACGCCCTCTCCTCCGAAACCCCATGTCGCCCACGCAACACCCAGGAAATCAGCTCCCCCTTGGACATCCCTCCTACATTGGATAGACCCAAAACCTTGGCTATCAGGTGCAAGCCATAAACATTCACCCCAGTCAGCCTCTCCTCCGTCACGTGGTACTGCTTACTCACAAAAAGTCTAGCATCCTCCTCACTAGTTACTAACGGCACCTCCTCAAATAGCATCTCTCGCTCCTCGTCAATACTAGGGCACGACATACTGAAGTTCACAAAAAATTCTCGAGACAAAAGTGTTAAACTCCCTTATGTAAGCACTAATTACTAAATTAACTGGAGTCTCTTAAATGCTCTCCTAATTGCCTTACAAAAAAAAAATATTCTTCAATATGTACGCTAAAGTACGAACAAACAAATGTTGTACAACTCTGCAAAAAATTATACTGTTCACAAAATCCTAAGCAAGGTCGCCATTTGTTACGACCGGGCACTCGGGTACACTAGGGCTCTTACACAGGACTCGAGTATGGCTCGCTGCCACAACGGAAACACACGATCCCAACCCCAGAGTACTGCCAGCCGAACAAAAAACGCCACTACCCTCCAGAGTTCTATCTGCTATAACGGGGTATACAAGAACTCGGTACTAGCGTTTCACACAACAGACTAATAGCAAGACGGGAGTTATCTAGTCTGGTCAACAATCAAACAAAGAAGAAAGTACTACAACACTAAAGAATAGTGTTGGCCGAAGCCGAAGTAATCCACCCTTGAACTAAGAACTTAAGAAGTCCTCCACCCTCTACTTCGGATCGGCACTATTACGTTACGTTAAACAATAGTCCTCGAGCATCAAGCAAGGAATCTTCTGATAAGTTAGATGCTTCTCGAATACTCATAAGAAGTAAGTATCGGATTTTGAACAGCAATTTAATGAATAACTCACTGGTAATTAAAGGCTTTAAATTGACATAAGAAGAATTATAAGAATAAGCAATAGGATATGGCAAACATTAAGAAGAAGTACTCCGACAATGCACTGGCAATAGCCTACTAAGATTGTGCTCGTGGGCCACTAATCTCTGAAGTAGCTAAGCGTGCCACACATGAAATCAATAGTGCTTAAACAATAATATACATAAGGAGAAGCTTCAATACTATGCTGTATCTGCTGGTCGAGCAAAGTCTAGCTGGGATATCTAAGGTTAAGAGACAATGGCTGAGCAAGCGGCTCGTAGCCTAGCGAGGTCCTTAAGACTGTGCGGCCAAATTACGGTAATTGACGGGATGCTCTCTTGAGAGATCCAGATCACTAGTATCTGGTTCTCTCCTGGCGATCCTCTCAAAGTCAAGCAAATGAGATAGCACAGTGTTGGGTGGCACAGGCAAAAGCCCTCACTCGCAACACAGTGCTAAACTCCCACGGTACACAATCAAAAAGACCCCCTAGGCTTCCCCCGTCTCCGTTGCAATTGTGCTGGTTCAACCAACCTAGCACTCATAGGAAATCACAACTCGAGGAACCCTATCCCAGTCTAGCATTACCTAAACCAGCAGAAAACAGGAACATGAATAATCGCACACAGGGAAATGCATATACGAGTGCAACAAACATCAATCAATCCTATTCTAGTTAACCCTTCCAAAAATAGGCTATCTAACAGGCACTTATCTCGTGAGAACTCAAGCGATAATACTTTGGCTGACTAAATCTGCACCAAAGGGGTCATTGAGGTTATAAACAGGGACGAGAAGAGAAGAAGGTAGGCTGTTCAGAGAGTAGAGAAAGTTCACATCAGTCGGAAGAATATGGATAGTTGCAAGGGATATGAGAGGTCGCTTTGCCGGATGAGTTCTGATCTAAAAATGGCGAGACCTCCCTTTTTATACTCGGCCCCGTAGCGAGCATAACGGCAATTTCCCACGCGCTGAGAGGGAGGAAGGGGGGAGGGAGGAGGGAGTGAGGCCTACACACCTCGTGGCGCGCTCACGGGCCGTCGTTACATAACTCTCTCTCTCATCATTGTATATAAGTCCCACACACAATACTTATAACTAATGATATAAAATAGAACTCGTTGACTTAGAAGAAAACAAAATACATAATGATAATACTTATAGTACAACGGTTCACATAAACTGAGTTAGGAAACTCTACACAGACTACAGCCAAAGTTCCTGCCCTGACGATCCTAGCGAGAGTGGGGCCTGACTGGGCGTTCTGTACAGCATGCTCATACTCGACATGCGTCACAAAATTAAATAGTTAAAAATAGTCTACTGGTTGAGTCGTCTGTTATACCATAGTAGTAGTTGAGATTAAATAGTTAAAATAGTCTACTGGTTGAGTCGTCTGTTATACCATAGTAGTAGTTGAAATTATATAGTTAAAAATAGTCTACTGGTTGAGTTGTCTTTTATACTTTAATATGCTAGTAGTTGTGAATAAACAGTTAAAAATAGTCTACTGAAAGAGTTGTCATTTATATCATGGTAGTACTTGAGATTATAATTAAAAATAGTTTTGCCATTTTTACCATGGTAATAGTTATGATTAAATAGGTAATAATGGTCTACTGGTAAAGTTGTCTGTTACGTGCTTTCCTTTCACTTAAACAATACGTTATTCGGTGTGCAGTTGGGTCCGAGTATATGATTAGATAATATACTGTATTTGATAAATGGATATAAAAGCTTAGTCATGTACTTAACCTTTAACTGTCTTGATGATGTAATGCTTAGAGTGTTAGAAGATCTGTATGTGGTCACCCATGTTCGAATCCCGGGAGGATCCCATGCTTTCATTAATTTCATTGGGAGGTGTTTGGTGTTGGGAGTTAAATAAATATATTAGATTATGCCGTGGTAATAGTTGAGATTAAATAGTTAAAAATGGTCTACTGGTTGAGTCATCTGATATCCTGTAGTAATTTCGGGCAAAATCAGAACCCAAATCACGAGCCATAACCTGCTAAGTCCCCCGGCTTCCCTGCTTCCCAATCAACACAAATCCCAAGGCAGATTTAATTGGACTGGAAAATCTCCGGAATCATCTCCGTTCACAGGAAACATCAATACTTGTGCGAGCAAGCTGTCCTGATTGAACGCGTAGTGTATAATGTTAATGTGTGAATATCCCAAAATTTGCTTTTGCTTTCATTCTGGACCCTCTTGTCCTTAATGCTTAGCCCAATTAGTTTGAGATTTTATGATGTTTGCCACCTTAGTATGGCGATTATTATGACATTTCTCCCCATTTGTTTGTCAATATTTACATCTTCCCTGCGTGTTTTTTGGCTCTAATTGAGCTTCAATTCCTGCACATTTGTATGCAGAAACAAGAGCCAGAACCAACTATTATGATAAATCCGAGAAAGTATAGTAATTGAGTTTTCCAATAACACCTAAATGATCTCTGTATGACTTCTGATTATCTTGAAAACAATCTTGCAAAGTTCGGCCAAAATCACTGGAAATTAGCAATTTTGATCAGTGTTCGCTCAAACGACACCGACGCACACAGAAGTTTACGCGAACTATGCAACTCATGCATGATTATATCAACTACGAATATTTTATCGATTCATACATACATAATTTATTTGCTCAATTTGAACACTTAAAATTCCGCTGATTAGGCCGATCGTAATAACTATTAGTACCCCCATGCAACTCCGGTTATAGTGATTTAATTTAATTCTTGCCCAGCACAACACAAGAGTCATCGATATCAGGTGTAATTCACAAATATATGTGAACTACTAAATGTATTTATACTCCCAGCCAGACTCAAACCACCAACAGTCAATACGAGTGTCCATGCTTTAATCCACTACACCATGACGTGATAAAGGATATTTAACCTGTTCCTATACATATTAAGGAGAAGGGAAATTCTACTTGGGGAATGTTTTTCAATTCATACACAAGTCGTAGGATCAATACCTTCACCTGACCTGACCTAAGATGGTTATTTCACAGAAAGGCGAGATTGATAAGATGTGTTCCACTTTAAAGTTTAGATAGTCAAAGTATTTAGGAAACTCAGTAGAGTTAGGGGATAGTTAGATAACACAGAAATATTTTGTGTGAGAGTGATAGGAAAGTTGAGTTTTCATAATAGTCAAAGTTTGGAACACGAGTGCAAGTGAGTTGTGCCCATAAACACAATATTCACCTTTGGCTCGGAAACTAGGATAAAGTATGAGGAGACAGAGAAGCGACTGCTAGCAGGTGCTTTAGACACCTGCGTCTTGGTGAGGAATAGATCAGGTTTGTTGGAGGAGAGGTGGTGTTGGACAGAGGAAAATGTACAGGAAAGGCGAAGGACGATTAATGTTGAGGCCATTTATGGTCGCTTTTCCCTGGGGACTCTTAAGCAGGTATTACCGTCGCCATTTTTATGATAAGAATTTTGGTGTATTGGAAAGGAGTGTATTGTACTTCTTAAGAGTAGTGACATGAGGGAGTAGATATATACGAACAGAAGACGATGGTGTTTTGAAAATTGTAAATTTCGTATTTTCCGCTATATCAAACTTATCGTACATAATATTCAGTTACTGTGTGACATCATAAATATAACTATCACGTCACACACTACCAAAGTAAGTTATATTATTAGGTTGTTATATCAGGAAATAAGAAACTTACAACAATTTTGCAAACACCATCGTATTCTAGACACCTGCACACACATACACAGTACAAGCGTTTTTAATTCTAAAGAAATTCGAAAAAAAACATCGAAAACCGCCAAGAATAAAAAGGAAAACATAAAACACTGTTACTCATAATTCGTGCTATACTCATAATTATTCATAACATATATTTGTATTGCAGCTATTAAAGGTTCCAGTAGTTTCTACTACCTACTCTGCGTTGTATGGTGTGTTATTCAAAGCAATGTATTGAATGGTTGTGAAGATATAGTTTGTTTAATGTAAATATCCATAAGAAGATTCACGCAGCTTACCGCCTGGTTACACAGACAAGATATTTTTTTACGTTTTTCGGTAGAAAACTATCCCGGCTGAAGTCCGGTTCCTTCTGAATTACAGGAATAAAATCGACACCTAAATGTCAATAAAATCGACAGAATAGTGGGGTTAAACGTGAGGGAGAAGGGGATTCAGGGAATCCGTATTTTCCGGAAGTTTTTTCTCGTAATATCTCTGGGCTTTGGTATCGGAAACTAGATTGAAATATTGCTCCTAAATAATGCTGAGAAAAGTGTTTGTGTGACATTTGCTTAATCTGGTGTGACACAAAAGCATATTCCAGCAATTTTCGATGAGTTTTATTTTCCCTCACTATTTTGTGGTTCTTCAGCATTGGAATAGTCGAAAACTAAATCTAAGGTAGATTGTGTTAGGTAGTATATATATAATGGGACATAAAATCTGTAGTTGCCAGACAACAAATGACCGTAAAAAATTACGGAAACAGAGCCTGTGTGAAATATTGACCATAGGCACAAGTGTAAATATTATATATTAACCCCTTCAGCACGATGGAGACATTTTCATCACATTCGGGCGAAACGATTGTATTGCAACTAATTACGTTATCGCCAAAACCCAAGTGGTAAAAACTCAATGTCAATGTATTCTTTGAATCCTATGAATACAATGGGTAATTATAACGTGGAAATAACAAACAAACTTGTGGAGCTGGAAACATCGATATTAATAGAAATGCAATATTCATGTAGGATTCTGATGGATAGAAAATATGTTGTATTTCTCTGTATGTATTTATGAATCTACAACGAGCATATTTTAACTGGTAATTCTGATAAGAAGCGATGTTTATTCCTCCAACTTCCTTGTAAGTGGTAGACCAGTAGACCTAAAACAATACATACCCAACCCGTAGATTGTTTCAACCAAATCTTCTCCAGTGGCAACATTACTGTCAGCAAATAATATAGAGCACAACAAATATATGGGTATATAATATGATTTTAGAACATTTTATGGGGAATATGTCTTTGGAAAAATGTGAACTAGTTTCTATCTGTACATGAAAAAGAAGCAAGGATTGTTGAACATAGCAAAATAGTATAGTATCAAAATAATGGTAAATGCAAATGTTCTAGAAAATACAAATATACAGTAAAGATGACATGGAGGGCTTTAGGGTAAAGGAAAATAGAGATAAACTGATACTCGATAGTGAAATGTGTTGAGAAGAGGAACCTGCAAGTGGTGTAGTGAGAAGGAGAATCACCAGAGTGGAAACGATGGTCTGGGGAAATGGCTTGTAATGGGAAGGTTTGGCCAGGGGGAGGGGAAGGATGGTGGGGAGAGTGAGAAACAGTTACATTGATACACATACTACACAGACTTTGCGGTTCCTACTAGGCAGTCGAAAGAGAGAGAGAGAGAGCGAGAGAGAGAGAACAAAATACAAAGCATAAGTCAGGAAGAAATGTCTTACTGGTACCTTAGTAGGAGTAATACTGCAGGTGGGTTTCACAGTCTCAACCTCCACTGGCAATCTGCACCACAAAAGTGACAGGCGAGGGGATCGCCACATTCATGTTCGGGATAAGCAGGGTTTTGTTTTCAGTTTTGTAACATCACTTGGATTTTACTAGCTCTACATCTCCATATACTCTATAGGATTCATTGAAAGTCATAGTGTGAAATGAGGAATACTAGTTAGGCTCTAGATAGACAGCTTTGTATATTAGATATAATGTCAGGTAAGATGTACTAACTCTGACTCCTGAGATAATGATAATATTTGACGCTAGGCATAATATCAGGTTATGATTCTAAAATACCAAGATGCCAACGATTATTATCACCTGTTATTATGAAAATACATCATCTATAGCCAACTCGGATATTTTATTTACATATCATGGTATAATTATTGTTCATGTTCGACTTCACTAAGTATATGAATGACAACAATCATCTTCAGAGTATCCAAACCCTAAAACATAATAATATTAGGGGTAGGTTTATCCTTTGCTCCCTAGACCTCCATCAAGCTTAACAAATAAATAAATAAATAAATAAATAAATAAATACAAAATAAAAGCCAATTGCACATTTGTCAGTAGATAACCTAAATTGCAGGTTCGCTATCGCTCACATGGTACAGATACACATCTAGCTTGCACAAAAGGTCTTAACATTGAAAAGGAATTATAATTTTTTTGTTCTATGTGATTGAGGGAGGCAAACGGCAGAACTGTCTATAGCGAGTGCCTCTCCCATAGTTGAAAGAGTGACAGGGCCAAAATCAAGGGACGTTCGAGCCAAAATGCCTGGACACACGGAGTTTGAAGCAATTTAAGTCATAGGAAGAGGGAAAGACTGATTCTGGGAGAGAGTTCCAGAGCTCAGCTGTTGAGTAGAAGAAAGTTTGAGAGTAACGTTTCACTCTTAGGTTGGAGAGTTGCACAGAGTAGGGGTGGGATTGAGTTGCAAGACGGGTACCACGTGCCATACGTAAAGGAGGTGGTATACACTGGTATAGCTCTGAGGTCTTAAAGGTCTTAAAATCGCCAAACAAATGGAGCGAACGTCTTAAAATCTCAAAACAAAAGGGAGTAAACATGAGGGAGAACGGGTTCACATAAGTGAAAGCACACTCTTAAAGTTGACGAAAGTCCACTAATGCATAAATCATGAGTTAAGAATAATCCGTACTTAATATTATAGCATTAAGTTATTACTTTACTAATATCGAATCCAGTATATCATTGATAAGAACAGTATTTTTCATTGCTGAAATTTAATTATCTAAAAACTTCGTATTTCCAATCATAATCAGTACACTCAACCGGAAGTGATAGTTTAATATTTACCATTCACGAGTATGAAATAATACAAAAAACTTTGCCTATTATATAATCTGTTATCCGTAGATAGGCGAAGATTAGTCGGGCAAATAATTTGTTGATACTTAAATGGTAAAATAAGGAAATACTATATTCATCATCATGTTAATATGCTAAACTACGTAGACCGTATTCCATTATTTTACCCTAGTCATTGTTCAGCAACAATGTTGGAACAACTCTTATTATTATCATACAGATATTAGGACAAGTATTAGAATACGGTCTGGTTTGTTTGGTATGGTGTGAGGTGATTTTTGGAAATTTACTAAGTAAACATAAATATTTTACTGACAACATTGTGTTAGTGTTCCAATATACCTCAATAATAAAAGTTACCCTTGCTCTCCTTATTGTAGCATAATATTGTTTGGCTTGGCTAGTGGGCAGGTGAATCTATTGACTGACGAAGGTATAGTGTGTTGAATGTGGAAATTGAGACGCTATGGTTCCGGTTCACTAGGTACAGTTCAACCAAATACGTTTCTGCGGAGGCCATGATGATACCTCACACAAAAATGTCATAGATTGTGATGAAAACTCATATAAATAGTTAAAGAGCAAATAAGCTAAATAATGGAGATTATATCAAAATATGCTGGGTGGATGGAAATTGTTAGCCTTGATCGGCAACCCATCTAGGGGAGACTCCCTTATACAAACCTGGGGGATGGGACTCGTCAGCCTTGGTTGTCAAGCCGTTTAGGGGAGTAAACCTTATACAAAACCATACTGCATACCTAAGGGTGAAGCAAGTTAGTGCATGGAGTAGCCACACACCATTGTAGAACAATAGTGCTACAGAGATATATAGAGGGCCTCTAAGTCGGATGAACCCTACATTGAGTGGTCAATCCTGTAAGGTAAGCCCTTACATAAACAGGTAAGGGTTGCCCTTCTCACAGGGGGACACACCGCTTGGGGCCGTTTTGTGCATGGCATAAGGGGTCCGGCAATAGATAGATATGTATGCTCAATATATATGCAGCTCTCATCCATGGCTAGACGTGAGAGTAGTGTAGACGGATTCCACCTGAACCCAACTTGTCTGAGCTGTTGCTAAATTGTATTCAAGATTACCTGACATCAATTATTAACGCGGCCTTGCTACACATTTGTATAGTCAATATTAAATAAAGGCGGCATCACACGACCAGGTAACAAAGATAATATAAGAAGTAAATAAAGGCAGCGTTACCAATTTCTGCCAGGTTAGCTTGAATACGCTTTGATAATTACCGTATAGTATTTCCAAAATATCTTTCACAATATTTTGAACACTACAGGAGGTGTGTGTGTGTTAGCTAATTTTCCATCTGGAGTGTCTCACCAGAGTGGCTCGCAAAGTTTTTGAGATATTATTACTTTTAATGCATGACATACATTATCTCTCTCTCTCTCTCTCTCTCTGTCTCTCTCTCTCTCTCTCTCTCTCTCTCTCTCTCTCTCTCTCTCTCTCTCTCTCTCCCTTTCTGTGCCAGTCCTCCATTAACTCATTATCAAATTAGTTTTCGAGCTTTAAGGAGTTACTGATTACGTTTTGAGTTATATTTAAAAGGAAATATTTTCATTAAGTGGTAATTTGCAAGAAGATTAAATGTTAAATGCCCCTGATCATATTCAAACACAGTATTCAGTACATGGGAACTAATAATTAATATTTGGTTTATTGCATTACCTTCTTGACAATGTTAAGTCAATAAACTTCATACACAAACATAGCTCAAAATATAAATATATAATTATATGGAGCTTCCCATTATCTACCATTGTGGATTGGCACCCTGGTTTGTCTGTAGGCTCGCTATCACTTGCCAGGAAAAAATCGACATGATCTGAAAATTGACAAAACAATGGAGCGACAGGTCTTAAAATCACTAAACTAACGAGAAGAACATCTTAAAACCTAATAATATAATGGGACTATCCATGAGGGTGAAGGGGGTCCAGGAAATAAGCTGGAGTTAACGCCCTAGCTTCTCATCTGAAATCCAGATCATATCCCCACTGGTAGCTTGTGCATTTTTCCAGCATGTTATATTTTTCTCATGGCAGATCTGGACATATTACGCATATTGAGTTATAGCTAAATGCATACACAACCTCATACATAAGTATATCAATCTTCCCTTCATCTTATGACTTAAACTGCTTTAAAGTTCGTGTGTCCAGGCATTTTGACCCCATCGTCCCTTGAATTTGGCTCTCTGTCACTCTTTCGGTTTTGGGTGACACTCTTTACAAGCAGCTTGCCAGATAGAGAAACAAATACGTATTATACAATAAAATATATTGTATACATAATATATAATTATATATATATATATATATATATATAATAAACAATAAAATAAAATATATTGTATACATAATATATATATATATATATATATATAAATATATATATATATATATATATATTATTATATATATATAGTTTTATATACAGTATATATATATATATATATATATATATATATATATATATATATATATATATATATATATATATATAGAGAGAGAGAGAGAGAGAGAGAGAGAGAGAGAGAGAGAGAGAGAGAGAGACATAAATAGATAGATATATAGATAGATAGATACTATATGTATCTAAGTAGTTCATTCCACTCCCAATACCAAACACCTCCCAATACAATTAATGAAAACATGTATTCTTGCTTATGTAATATGCACACAGTTAGATTAATTCTGGTCATTATCATAGGAAGAATAAGTAACATTTGGTACTCTAAATATTGATGAACGTTTGAATCAGGGTGTAGGACATATATTTTGAGAGTGACTGTACGAACTGCAATTTTGTCGGTTGTATATAACAATGAAAACCATGCCCTCGCCAGCCAGCCGTAACACCTCCAACATATTGATATTACTGGTACAAACAAACGCTGACAATCCCTGGATCTACTTCAATAAAAGAAAATGGTGTGTGCATTTGCGATCGGAATACCAGAATAAGCTTTTTCAGAAACTGCATCGTTGAGAAAGAGAAGCTTTTAAGGTTATGGAGTTGCGTTGTGATGGTGTTGTATTGATAATTTGGTGCTTCTGGTATTGTATTGTATTGTTCTTTGTTGATGGCTTGATTGTTTTCCAAATTTTAGTACCGAAATGCATAGTTGTTTTGGAGGCAGGATTGACAGTGGGTTATTGGTTGTGATTCCGTTATCTAGTGGTGATTGTGTAGTGTTGCAGAGGGGTAATATTGTGGGGGCATTTGAGTTGAGTTTGTGTTGTACATCACCACTGTATCGCTGTCTCATCTAACAATCTTGGATACCTCTTTGTCTTAAGCGCCACCTATTGAGCTGCTTACTCATTAGGCAATGCCCTCATATTACAGTATATTATAATATACTGTAGTATGAGGTATGAGGTAGTATGATAATTATCAATATGGGATATTCATACAATGCTAATTTATTAGATAACCACAACACAACAATTCCTATAGATAGTATAGGATGTCCTGGAAAATGTTTCCTGCGACTTGTGCATGAATTGAAATACATTCTCCAAATAGGATTTACTTTCTCCTTAATATGAATAGGAAAAGGATAGAATTCCGTTTTCACGCCATGGTGTAGTGGGTTAAAAGATTGGACACTCGTTCTGAATGTCGGAGGTTTGATCCCGGCTGGGAGTATATAAACATTTATTAGCTCACGTCTATTTGTGAGATATACTTGATTTTAAATACTCTCGTGTTTGGCTGGGCGATAATTAATATGAAATATATAACGCGAGTTGCGTGGGGAATCTTGTAGGATTTAGTGGGTTTAAAGCTAGGACACTCGTTCTGAATGTCGGAGGTTCGATCCCGGCTGGGCGTATATAAACATTTATTAGCTCGCATATATTTGTGAGATATACTTGATATATATATATATATATATATATATGAAAGTTAAATCACAAGTATGTGTGATCAAATTATGTAGTAAAATTCGTTAGGAAATAATAAACAATGAAACACCAAGCTTAAGTCTATTATCTCAAGACATTGTCAGGGTGATAAAAGAAAACAGGGGGAGAGTGAGGCTTAAATACCCGTCCTAAATCATCTGTGAGTTGCTAACTAGCGTATAAATACAAAAAGTGTTGCCATCCTACAGCCTTTTGCGATATTTTTAGGAACATACTTCTTTAAATACAAAATTAATGTTTTATAAATTATATATACTTATACAAATATGCATATACATTGATATATGCCTAAACATACAATCTAATCTAATCATATATAAAATTTGATAAAAATCAATTAACTTGAGAAAATCAGTACAATGCAAAGCATAATATTTAGTATGAACGTATACAGAATAGCCTATATGACAATATAACATGATACGCACATACACAGTGAACTAACGAAAATATACAGTATAATAGTAATGATACGACGATATGTGCTTTAGTACACGATTCAAACGTTCATCAATATCTAGAGTACCAAATGTTGCTTATTCTTCCTACGATAATGACCAGAATTAATCTAACTGTGTGCATATTACATAAGCAACTATACATAAAAATATATGAAAGCAGGAGTCTGCAGAGAGCCGCTTGGCCAACACAAGGCAGATCCCTTTCAAACTGTTATCTATCTAACTATCTATCTATCTATTGCCTGACGCCGTGATCCCCGAAGGGGTGACCACGAACGAACCGCCCCATGCACCACTGTCCCCAGTCAGTCGACGCCCCTCCTTCCAACTAGCACCGCCTTCATTCATCCTTCACTCCATTCTTCCACCTCTCCTTCGGTGCACCTCTCCCTCTCTGTCCTTCCACCTCGCTCTCGTACACCCAATCTCAATCTTTCTATACATTCCATATGGCCGAACCATCTCAAGTTGTTCCTTTTCAAACTTTCCAGCACATCTACCTCCACACCACACCTCCTTACTTCCTCATTCGTCTGTCTATCCCTCCATATAACTCCGCACGCACTTCTCAAGTAACTCATTTCCACCGCTCTCACTCTTGGTCTGAGTCTCTTCCCGAATGTCCATGCTTCGCTTCCGTATGTTAGTGTCGGGATTACCACACTGTCATGCAAGGACTTCTTCACTTCCATACTGACCACCCTATTTCTTGTTACAGCTTTCAACGTTCCTACAACCCTCTTCCCCTGTTGCACCCTCTCCCGCACCTCCTCATCCACAGTCCCATCTTTGCTCAACACACTGCCCAGATACTTAAAAGAGCTGACGATCTCCATAGCCTGACCGTTCAGCTTCACCTCACACTCTGTGACTTCGCCCCTTTCGAAGACCATAACCTTGCTCTTCCCCGCATTTACCTTCAAATTTCGGTTTTCGCTGTTATCTAACTTATGTAAATATGAAGAAATACATATACTGTAGATATACATATAGTTGCAAATACATAAATACAAATATACATACTAATATACGCATACATACACACACATAATTACATACATAATTATACATAACCACACATACAAACACATACCTACACATACACATACATACACACACATATAAAATAATTTTTATTATTTAAAAGTAAATACATAATGATCATATCTCACGTGTACCTTAGTAATTATATACATGTACCTAACTTATTAATACTATGGGATTGACCTCACCAAAAGGGTCAGAGGTCAAACTACCAGATGTTTCAGTCTATAATCTGATGGTCTTGACATATATGTCTAGCTAATTTTATTTTATCATGTTCAAGGACGAGATTTAGCAGGATGTTATCTATTTTATAAAGGCCATCATTTAGATTCATAGTGTTACTATATACTTTGATCAAGGCGGACTGGGCAAATAGTCAGTCATAATAGCAGCTTGACCAGTAGATAATTTTAGCATTTTCTCAGTTTATATTATTGTCTTGTCTTTGTCTGTGTTTACATTTACCATATACACAGTATATATATATATATATATATATATATATATATATATATATATATATATACAGGTATATATATATATATATATATATATATATATATATATATTGTGACGCACCCAGTGCGTGGCAACGTAACCTGATTGTACTCCTTGGTACTCCACTGTACCGCCACGGTACCGCGCTGTACCGTGCTGGCTGCTTATATTGAGTGTGACAACGTATAACTATGTTCTTTGTATCTCTGCAAAGGTCTCGTCATTTGCTAACCAGTGGTGGGTTTTGTTTTAAGCCATGTCGAGACCTTCCATTTAATATGTAGTATCAATAGAGAAGTTGATAGATAAGACAGTGGGAATTCAGAGAGAGAGAGTGAGTTAGACTTCAGAGCGAGAGGGTAGCGGTGCGCCACGCTGCCGGGGGGGTGGTTGCCAGACGTATGGACCGGTTGGCAGCCCTGCGCTTATAGCTAGGTGCGACAGGGTTGGTAGTACATTGCCGCCTGCCTATGCTGCCTGGGCTGCCCATGTTGTCGTACAGCACATTGCCTGGAGGCTCGCTGTGTGCTCTATGACCAGGTTGCCTAGAACCTTTGAGATTCTAACATCCCTTGCCCTCTCTCCCAACTTCTCACGGTTGCACTCTTTCTCTCTGACGACATTACTCTCATTTCATTCTTCTCTCTATTTAAATGCATACCCTTCCCTTGAGGTCCTAAAGGAGTGTCAGCACTCACCTCTCGTATTACTCTTAGGACAAGCATATATTTACATGTATTAGATTTAAGGGGTTAATGTGAACAGCGATCTTCTTGATGAGGATAGTTGGTGAACGTTCTACATGTTCACGAGTTATATGCCCAGCTCATCATCCAATTTGTGACTAGACTAGTGCCATGTGTAAGAGCCCGACCATGCCCAGGAGTTGTCTGTAGAGGGGCGAGGACTTAGCCTTGATTTGCCTACCGAGCCAGGAGCGAGTGCAGTACCAGAGACTACAGCTCGCTCGTAGTGCCGGTATAGTAGAGTAACGTAATTTATCTGTCCTTGTGTTCTCTACAGTCTTTTCCTGGGTTCTCGCTTTCGGTGCTGGGACTCGTTGTTCCTGTGACTTGGCCTGCTAGCTAGAACACATGGGGATGATGAGTGGGATATATCTTTATTTTACTATGCATTGCAGCTCTCTTTAAGTTTATGTATGTAACACTTTACAATACACATTACTCACACACAAGACAACACTATTAATACTTTCATGTATCAATTAACTGCACTGTCGTTTTGCTGCTGTTTCCGGAGTTCTATTGCGTAGGGCGCATACGGACTCAGAGGGGAGACAGAGTGAGAGAAGCGAAGTAGCCTATGCGGTAGTAGGCTACCGGCGCAGTACTGTTGCCTGCAACCTTTTAGTTATTCCAAGTATAGATTCATTATTACAATAAGTGACTACTGTTTATGTTCCTTCCATGTGTATTATTAGGTATCTACTGGATCATGAACATCTTGTATGCTACATGCTAGTGTATGTTAGTAGGGGACAGTTATTCTAGTGCACGCGCTTTCAAGTAGGCGTGTACATTTGTCATTTAGCATTTCACTGTCATACCGTTAGCCTGCTTCTATTCTACATTATTAGAGGCTTAATATTAACATAGTTTCTTGAGTATTGCATTTCTTTAGTAATAACGTAACCTATAAATGTCTGAGGGAGTTTAGCCTCATAGCCTACCCCTGTTGTACACTTTCGCCGAGTTAAGGTACCTCGTTACCATAGACGATAACTCTGTAGGGCGTTGGTGCTTTTGTTGTCTGGAGCATATAGTATTTGGGACTGGAATCGAGCGTGTCGTTGTCACATAAGCCATTTCTGTCCTACGATCAAGAATCCCGAATATGTATTGCCGATCCAGCCGTAACAAAATGGCGACCTTGCACAAGATTCAGTAGTATCCTATCACATGTTTTTTGGAGAACTATTCTATGCTACCTAGTAGAGCTGGCTAGAATTTTCTTGCATATTGGAGGAATTTTTATTGTGTCATTATTGTATTGGTGGACTTGCAGATTGTTTCGTTGGGGGTGTCTAGAGTAGAGTCATTCAAGTATCTTTAACATTTTGTGAGTCGAGACTGCAATTAGTAATAAGCACTTCTTTTTTTTTATGAACAGCAATTGTATAACCAGCACTATGTCTAATGACTCATCATTTACGGGGGAGGATAACACGGTACAGCCTAGTAACCAGCAAGTACAACAGATGTTTGGGGAGGGGAGTGTTATAAGTGGAGAGAGGGATGCCCGGGCATTTTTGCAGACACCTTTGACCGAACAGCGCCTGCAGGCTATTGATTGTTACGGTCTTCGCTGTTTAGCCACGGTTTTGGGGCGGGACTGTCCTGACAGTTGGCCCAAGAAGAATTTGGTGGCATGTTTGTTGGGTGATGGCGATGGGGCGGTGGGTGGAGTGGGGTCTTGGGGGGTTCCCTCCAAGCCTCCATTCCACTCTACCCCTGAGCTGGGCCCTCAGCCAGCGAGTCTTAGCACGATGCAGCAGGAGGGTTCTCAAGGGCAAGCTGGCTTACCCGTAAACACGTCTCGGTGTGGATCCCCCATTTTGTGCTCTCCCCCCCCAGGCCTGTCTCCTGAGATGTTATTTCAGCTAGAACTAGCTAAGTTTAAGCTGCAGGAGACTCAGATACAACAGGCTAGTATAGAACGCATAGAGGTTGCTAGAATCCAAGCCAATCAGGATGCAACCAGGTACCAGGCTGAAATGGATGTCGAGAAGTCTAGAGTAGAGACCACGGGGTGTCATCTCGGTGGTGGGCACCGGGTTACAGACTCACTTTCGCATTTAATTAAGTTAGTACCCGCATTTGATGAGACAGCAGTGACTGAGTTTTTTGCTCGTTTCGAAAAGAAGTGTCGTGAGTATGACTGGCCGGAGGTTAAATGGGCAGCATTAGTTTCATCACGTCTAGTGGGTAAGGGGTTGAAAGCCTACGATGCACTGTCACTGGACGAGAGTGTAGTGTATGGACTGGTGAAGGAGGCTGTGCTCCGGGCCTACGAACTGCAACCCGAAACTTATAGATTGAAGTTCCGTGGCGTGAATAAGAAGAGCGACGTCAGTTTTATGGAGCACGCACGGGACTTAACAGATGCATGTAATAACTGGTTTCGGTCCGAGCACGCAGAGTCGGCTGAGGAAATTAAGCAACTTTTCTATCTGGAACAGTTTTACAAATGTACTGGAACCGATCTAACGCTGAACATTAAGGAAAAATGTCCCAAGACAGTAGAGGAGGCTGCCAAGATGGCAGACTTCAGATTATCATTGATTCGTGGTTGCGGTGCCGCTCAGAGGGCTGAGTCAGGGCAGAAGGGGCGCTATACCCCACCCACCAGAGTTTTTGATAATAACAAATCCTATGACACACATAACCACACTAAATGCATTGCACCTAATAACACCTACAAACACAGGCCTCTCCCGTTTACTAAAGGTCAGGCCCCTTCTTCGCCCGCACAAGGGAAGAAGCCCATTGGGGATGTGAAATGTTACAAATGTCAGAAGCTAGGCCATTATTCACGTGAGTGCCCTAGTAACACTCCCGCTAAGCCGGTGTCATTGGTTCACAGTATCGGTGTGTCTCTGAAGGCTGCAGCAACTGCCCGGGGTAGGTTGTCAGCAGCTGAGGCACACGCGGTAAAGAAGCGTACGGAAGGCTCGACACCTGTCCGGGACACTTTCTGTAGCCATCGGGGACACGGATTTGTGAGCTGGGGGAGTGAACTACGGAGGGTTGACTTGCTGAGGGATACGGGGGCTTCGCAAACTTTGTTGAGGAACTTCACAGGGAAACCGATAAATGCGGCCAGAGTTGTTGTGGTGCAGGGTATAAATGCTACGAGGTCATACCCACTTGTGAGGTTGGAGTTGAGAGTGGGAGAGGTGTGCAGGGAGCTGGATGTAGGGATCGTTGAGTGTTTGCCAGTTGAGGGCGTCGACCTTCTTCTCGGCAACGACTTTGCGGTGCCCACTTCCGGGACTCCACCCTTAGTCGTTGCCGAGAGGGCGGCCGACGTGGATGGTGAGAATCGGGAATGAGTTGGGAGGTGCCAACAGGATGAGATGGCCTGTGTGGTAACCCGATCTCGCTCTGCGGCTCCTGCACAGCCTGGCACTCAACCTCGGGGACAGTGGAGGAAGGATCAGGAGAAGGTTGCTAAGGGCAGGAAAAGGGACATTGATTCTGCTGCACTTCTCGGTGATTCGGTACTTGGACCTATAATAAACACGGGAGTTGACTCTGGCCCAGATATGGTGTGTAACAAGGCAGAGTTGGGTAAGACTTCGCGTGAGGCAAGAGCTGTAGCGAGAGCCACTAAGGCAGTAGAGCCTACTAGCCGGGGTAATGTCTTATTACAAAACCATCTTGATGCATTGACGCCCAGGGACATTAGTGAGCAGCAGCTGCAAGACGCTAGCCTAGCTCGTTATAGCAATGGTGCCATAGAGTTGGAGGAAGATGGGGATGCGAAGCCGGGAGATTTCTTTAGGCTCAACAGGATATTGTACCGCAGATTTCTAGACCCCAAATCGAAGTGGGAGGGCGGTGCGAGGGTAGTAGACCAGGTGGTTGTTCCAAATAAGTATAGAGAGTCCTTATTGTGTCTGGCGCATGATGTGCCGGTGGCGGGTCATTTGGGGGTAACAAAAACATTGGCGGCATTGGGCAGGTTTTTCTGGTGGCCTGGGGTCAAGGCTGATGTCTGTGCATGGGTGGCTGGGTGTGCGACCTGCCAGACAACGGGGAAGCCTAACCAGACCATCCCGAAGGCACCTTTGTTTCCCATACCTGTCACCGGGCCTCCGTTCAGCAAAGTTGTAGTAGATTTGGTTGGCCCTTTCCCGCCTACTAGTAGTGGCAATAAATTCCTGTTGACAATCATGGATGTGGCTACGAGATACCCGGACGCATACCCCATGAGAAACGGCTCGGCAAAGGCAGTTGTTAAAAACTTATTATTGTTCTGTTCCCGTTATGGATTTCCACGTGAGGTGCAGTCAGACCAGGGGAGCAATTTTATATCCAAATTGTTCAAGCAAACCCTTCAGTTGCACGGTATATGTTCTGTAGTGTCGTCAGCCTACCATCCCGAGAGTCAGGGAGTCTTGGAGCGGTGGCACTCGACCCTGAAGAGTATGCTACGCTGTTACTGTGCAGAACATGACACTGATTGGGATTTGGGTCTGCCGTATGTTCTGTTCGCTGCACGTGAAGTCCCAGGAGAGAGCCTGGGGTTCAGTCCAAATCAACTAGTCTTTGGCCATAATGTGAGAGGACCTTTAAGTATGGTGAAAGAGATCTGGGAGGGCGAAGAGAAGCCGGGGTCTGTACTTAAATATATCCTTGAGAGCCGGGAGAGACTTATAGGTTGCATGGCAGCGGCAGGTAATAACTTGGTTAATGCACAGGCGGTCATGAAGCACCAGTATGACGCCAAGGTGAAGCTTCGGGAGTTTTCGGTGGGTCAGGAGGTAATGTTGCTTTTACCTTTGCCTGGACACCCCCTTTCTGCCAAGTTCATTGGGCCGTATGTGGTGGCTAAGAAACTGTCCGACCTTGATTATCTCGTTGCAACACCTGACCGTAGAAAAAAACATCAGTTATGTCATGTTAACCTCATGAAAGAGTATGTGAGACGCCCCTCAGAGCCTCTCACTGTCCCTGTGCTGGCCTGCAGCGGCCAGGGTGGAGAAGGAGGTGGGGACAGTCATGCTGCTGAGGAGGATAGCTGGGACTGTGTCATTTCCGCGGAACAGTGGGCGGGGAATACTGAACAAGAGGCTAGGCAAGCTGTAAGTCACCTGCCTGAGCACCAGGGTGCTGCTGTCCTAGGCCTGTTCAGGTCATACCCCTCTGTTTTCGCCGAACACCCAGGTCTCACTACTCAGGTAACGCACGACGTGGACGTCGGTGATAATGTGCCCTTCAAGTCAGTGCCCTACCGTGTGCCCCCGGTAAAGTTGCCAGCTTTACGGGAGGAGTTAAAGTACATGGTTGAGAGAGGGATGATCACTGAAGGTTATGTGAAGTGGACATCACCCGTCACGTTGCAGCCAAAACCTGACGGCAAGGTGCGGTTCTGCATAGATTTTCGTAGGCTAAATGGCTTGACCACTACCAACCCTTACCCTTTGCCTCGAGTTGACGACAGCGTGGACAAGATAGGGAATGCAAAGTACCTTACTAAAATTGATCTTGTAAAAGGCTACTGGCAAGTACCCCTGTCGGACCGAGCTAAGCAAGTTTGTGGTTTTGTGGTAGATGGCAAGACCTACCAATGTAACGTAATGCCTTATGGGCTTAAGAACGCACCTGCCACGTTTCAGAACCTGATGAACGATATTTGTGACGAAATCCCTAACTGCACGGTCTACCTTGATGACGTGATAGTGTATGATGACAATTTTGATAATCACCTAAGGCACTTAGAGACCCTGTTTGGGAAGTTGCACGATGCTGGGCTGGTGGTGAACCTGAGGAAGTGCGAGTTTGTAAAGGCTACTGTGCAGTATCTTGGCTTCGTGGTCGGGTTAGGCCGGGTGTGCCCCCCCCTGAGCAAGATACAGGCTATCAATATGTTTCCCAGGCCCACCACTAAGCGCCAGGTCATGCGGTTCCTAGGTATGATAGGCTATTATAGGCGCTTCATCCGGGGATACTCTACTGTCTTAGCACCGTTAACTGATCTACTGTCGAAGTCAGTGAAGTTCTGTTGGGCTTCGGAGTGTCAGAGGGCTTTCGACCTAGTCAAGCACCTGCTGTGTACACATCCGATTTTGAGAGCCCCAGACTTTTCCAGGAGTTTTCAGCTGGCGACTGATGCCAGCGGTGTGGGTGCCGGGGCAGTGTTACTGCAGACTGATTCCGAGGGCTTGGAACACCCAGTGAGCTTCTTTTCTCGCAAGTTTAATTCGGCACAAAGGAATTACTCGACTATAGAGAAGGAGCTTCTTGCTATCGTTTTGTCGCTCAAACATTTCGAAGTTTATGTTCCAGCCTACGGCCCGGTAGTGACGATTTATACGGACCATCATCCCTTGAAATTCCTAAATAAGTTTCACAATCGGAATATGCGGTTGACCAGGTGGTCCCTAATGCTCCAAGAGTATAATCTCAACATTCAGCATATTGCCGGGAGTGAGAACGTGATAGCAGATTGTCTATCAAGGGTTGATGATCCAGGATAGTCGTGCACGGTGTGTGGGTTGAGCAGGAGTAAAATTAGGCTATCATAACGCCGTCCAAAAAGATTATAAAACAATAAAATAAACGAGAATTTTTTTTTTTAGTTTTGTAAGTCTTTATTGTTGTAGCATGATGCATGCGATATTGTGTTTTATGTATAATTCACACTTCAGTTGTTGTGCACCTTTTGCAATTAGTGGCAGCTAAG
>JBAKBP010029550.1:0-26982 GCA_037953745.1 Lithodes maja
AGGTAGGATTGTAATATAATGAATACATAAACAACAACTACCAAAGCCCCTTCAGTAGGTAGGATTGTATATAATTTAATATAATGAATACATAAACAACAACTACCAGCCCCTTACAGTAGGTAGGATTGTAATATAATGAATACATAAACAACAACTACCAGCCCCTTACAGTAGGTAGGATTGTAATATAATGAATACATAAACAACAACTACCAGCCCCTTACAGTAGGTAGGATTGTAATATAATGAATATATAAACAACAACTACCAGCCCCTTACAGTAGGTAGGATTGTAATATAATGAATACATAAACAACAACTACCAGCCCCTTACAGTAGGTAGATTGTAATATAATAATCATAACAACAACTACCAGCCCCTTACAGTAGGTAGGATTGTAATATAATGAATACATAAACAACAACTACCAGCCCCTTACAGTAGGTAGGATTGTAATATAATGAATACATAAACAACAACTACCAGCCCCTTACAGTAGGTAGGATTGTAATATAATGAATACATAAACAACAACTACCAGCCCCTTACAGTAGGTAGGATTGTAATATAATGAATACATAAACAACAACTACCAGCCCCATACAGTAGGTAGGATTGTAATATAATGAATACATAAACAACAACTACCAGCCCCTTACAGTAGGTAGGATTGTAATATAATGAATACATAAACAACAACTACCAGCCCCTTACAGTAGGTAGGATTGTAATATAATGAATACATAAACAACAACTACCAGCCCCTTACAGTAGGTAGGATTGTAATATAATGAATACATAAACAACAACTACCAGCCCCTTACAGTAGGTAGGATTGTAATATAATGAATACATAAACAACAACTACCAGCCCCTTACAGTAGGTAGGATTGTAATATAATGAATACATAAACAACAACTACCAGCCCCTTACAGTAGGTAGGATTGTAATATAATGAATACATAAACAACAACTACCAGCCCCTTACAGTAGGTAGGATTGTAATATAATGAATACATAAACAACAACTACCAGCCCCTTACAGTAGGTAGGATTGTAATATAATGAATACATAAACAACAACTACCAGCCCCTTACAGTAGGTAGGATTGTAATATAATGAATACATAAACAACAACTACCAGCCCCTTACAGTAGGTAGGATTGTAATATAATGAATACATAAACAACAACTACCAGCCCCTTACAGTAGGTAGGATTGTAATATAATGAATACATAAACAACAACTACCAGCCCCTTACAGTAGGTAGGATTGTAATATAATGAATACATAAACAACAACTACCAGCC
The DNA here is from genome assembly GCA_037953745.1 of Lithodes maja. Lineage (NCBI taxonomy): Eukaryota > Metazoa > Arthropoda > Malacostraca > Decapoda > Lithodidae > Lithodes > Lithodes maja. The sequence goes on from JBAKBP010029550.1 coordinate 1,318, forward strand.
CTTACAGTAGGTGGATTGTAATATAAGGAATACATAAACAACAACTACCAGCCCCTTACAGTAGGTAGGATTGTAATATAATGAATACATAAACAACAACTACCAGCCCCTTACAGTAGGTAGGATTGTAATATAATGAATACATAAACAACAACTACCAGCCCCTTACAGTAGGTAGGATTGTAATATAATGAATACATAAACAACAACTACCAGCCCCTTACAGTAGGTAGGATTGTAATATAATGAATACATAAACAACAACTACCAGCCCCTTATAGTAGGTAGGATTGTAATATAATGAATACATAAACAACAACTACCAGCCCCCTTACAGTAGGTAGGATTGTAATATAATGAATACATAAACAACAACTACCAGCCCCTTACAGTAGGTAGGATTGTAATATAATGAATACATAAACAACAACTACAGCCCCTTATAGTAGGTAGATTGTAATATAATGAATACATAAACAACAACTACCAGCCCCTTACAGTAGGTAGGATTGTAATATAATGAATACATAAACAACAACTACCAGCCCCTTACAGTAGGTAGGATTGTAATATAATGAATACATAAACAACAACTACCAGCCCCTTACAGTAGGTAGGGTTGTAATATAATGAATACATAAACAACAACTACCAGCCCCTTACAGTAGGTAGGATTGTAATATAATGAATACATAAACAACAACTACCAGCCCCTTACAGTAGGTAGGATTGTAATATAATGAATACATAAACAACAACTACCAGCCCCTTACAGTAGGTAGGATTGTAATATAATGAATACATAAACAACAACTACCAGCCCCTTACAGTAGGTAGGATTGTAATATAATGAATACATAAACAACAACTACCAGCCCCTTACAGTAGGTAGGATTGTAATATAAGGAATACATAAACAACAACTACCAGCCCCTTACAGTAGGTAGGATTGTAATATAATGAATACATAAACAACAACTACCAGCCCCTTACAGTAGGTAGGATTGTAATATAATGAATACATAAACAACAACTACCAGCCCCTTACAGTAGGTAGGATTGTAATATAATGAATACATAAACAACAACTACCAGCCCCTTACAGTAGGTAGGATTGTAATATAATGAATACATAAACAACAACTACCAGCCCCTTACAGTAGGTAGGATTGTAATATAATGAATACATAAACAACAACTACCAGCCCCTTACAGTAGGTAGGATTGTAATATAATGAATACATAAACAACAACTACCAGCCCCTTACAGTAGGTAGGATTGTAATATAATGAATACATAAACAACAACTACCAGCCCCTTACAGTAGGTAGGATTGTAATATAATGAATACATAAACAACAACTACCAGCCCCTTACAGTAGGTAGGATTGTAATATAATGAATACATAAACAACAACTACCAGCCCCTTACAGTAGGTAGGATTGTAATATAATGAATACATAAACAACAACTACCAGCCCCTTACAGTAGGTAGGATTGTAATATAATGAATACACAAACAACAACTACCAGCCCCTTACAGTAGGTAGGATTGTAATATAATGAATACATAAACAACAACTACCAGCCCCTTACAGTAGGTAGGATTGTAATATAATGAATACATAAACAACAACTACCAGCCCCTTACAGTAGGTAGGATTGTAATATAATGAATACATAAACAACAACTACCAGCCCCTTACAGTAGGTAGGATTGTAATATAATGAATACATAAACAACAACTACCAGCCCCTTACAGTAGGTAGGATTGTAATATAATGAATACATAAACAACAACTACCAGCCCCTTACAGTAGGTAGGATTGTAATATAATGAATACATGAACAACAACTACCAGCCCCTTACAGTAGGTAGGATTGTAATATAATGAATACATAAACAACAACTACCAGCCCCTTACAGTAGGTAGGATTGTAATATAATGAATACATAAACAACAACTACCAGCCCCTTACAGTAGGTCGGATTGTAATATAATGAATACATAAACAACAACTACCAGCCCCTTACAGTAGGTAGGATTGTAATATAATGAATACATAAACAACAACTACAGCCCCTTACAGTAGGTAGGATTGTAATATAATGAATACATAAACAACAACTACCAGCCCCTTACAGTAGGTAGGATTGTAATATAATGAATACATAAACAACAACTACCAGCCCCTTACAGTAGGTAGGATTGTAATATAATGAATACATAAACAACAACTACCAGCCCCTTACAGTAGGTAGGATTGTAATATAATGAATACATAAACAACAACTACCAGCCCCTTACAGTAGGTAGGATTGTAATATAATGAATACATAAACAACAACTACCAGCCCCTTACAGTAGGTAGGATTGTAATATAATGAATACATAAACAACAACTACTAGCCCCTTACAGTAGGTAGGATTGTAATATAATGAATACATAAACAACAACTACCAGCCCCTTACAGTAGGTAGGATTGTAATATAATGAATACATAAACAACAACTACCAGCCCCTTACAGTAGGTAGGATTGTAATATAATGAATACATAAACAACAACTACCAGCCCCTTACAGTAGGTAGGATTGTAATATAATGAATACATAAACAACAACTACCAGCCCCTTACAGTAGGTAGGATTGTAATATAATGAATACATAAACAACAACTACCAGCCCCTTACGGTAGGTAGGATTGTAATATAATGAATACATAAACAACAACTACCAGCCCCTTACAGTAGGTAGGATTGTAATATAATGAATACATAAACAACAACTACCAGCCCCTTACAGTAGGTAGGATTGTAATATAATGAATACATAAACAACAACTACCAGCCCCTTACAGCAGGTAGGATTGTAATATAATGAATACATAAACAACAACTACCAGCCCCTTACAGTAGGTAGGATTGTAATATAATGAATACATAAACAACAACTACCAGCCCCTTACAGTAGGTAGGATTGTAATATATTTTAGGTAGGAACTATTTTTATGTACATGTTTACAGACACTGCCTGTGTCAGATTACGATATATTATTATGTATAAGATAGTTTTATTGTATGAACAGCCATTGTATAGTTAATGGAAATAAAACAATCTGAATCTCAATCCCTCTCTATCTCTCTCTTTATCGTGCACCCATCGCCTTCCAATCTTATCTTTCTCCCTCCTCTTGTCTTCTTTCTCTCTCTCCAATCTCTCTCTTCTTCTTCTTCTCCCTTCCTCTTTCTCTCTCTTCTTTTTTCTCTCTCTTTTCCTCTCTCTCTGTCTGCTTCTTTCCTCTCCGTATCTTTTCCTTGTCCTCTTCGCACACACAGTATCATTAGTTACAGTCTTCTGCTTCCTGGGTTCCCATTGGCTATCATCCTCCGTGTAATTCAACCAATGGGCAGAAGGTAACGGTTATCAGAGAGAGAGAGAGAGAGAGCTCATATAAGTTTGTCATTGTTATGGATAAGGCGGTAATTTATGGAGCAATAGGTGTGTAGAGAAATAATAGAAACAAATCACCATTATAGAAAATACTATGCAAATAATGTTCTGAATGGTAAGGCTGGTAAAATGATATGATACATGACAGTATATTACTTGATAATTTAATATCCAGTATACGATTCGTTCATTCTGGTTTTGCTTTATCTTTTTGTTTATATGTGTGTTGGACGACATGCATATCATATCATATAATTATATTAGAAATATTAGCATGTTCATAATTTTAGCTATTCATCCCCTGCTTAATTTCACTTCATTGAATTATTCTTAGTATCAATTATCCACCCCAGATACCATATCTAGTGTAATATTACACCCTTATTTTCTCCTGCCTTAGAAATGATGATTGGCATTTGCAAATCATCCAGAATAGGATAAATGTCAGAACGTCTCTGTTCTGTATAATGTGATGGCTAGACATAGGCCTAGGCGGTTTTGTTTATATGAAAAACACAAAAGGCGATACTGTCTGTAAAAGTGTCATCCCTAAAACAATGAAAGGGTGATAGACAGCCAAATTCAAGGTACATTAGAATCAAAATATCTGAACACACGGAACCTTAAGCAGTTTAAGTTATAGGATAAGGAAAAGATAGACTGAGGGAGATAGTTTCAGAGTTTACTTGTTGAGTAAAAGATGATCTTGGTGATATTACTTCTCTACACAAAAACACAAATGTTTAATCCCAACTGTACCGGCATCGTCTTTATAATTGTATTCTAGATGTGTTTAACCCCAACTGTACCGGCATCGTCTTTATAATTGTATTCTAGATGTGTTTAACCCCTACTGTACCATAGGGTACTACCATAAATGTACCCCCTAGTCCCAAGTAATGTGGCCAAAATGGCTTCAGAGGCAAGATAAAAGAACCTCCCACCTCAAAAGATGGAGGAATACTGCCTCTCCCAGCATGTGGGGGCTTGGATATAAGCTAAGAAGTGTTGCCAAGGTCTTAGAGCAGTGCTCAAACGTCGTGGTACCAGGTACTGCCTGATACTGGCAGTTACAAGGATCGTATATTACCGACGGCTGGCAGCCATCGCTGGGAGTGGGGAGTGATTTATCTACTGACGGCTCTCTGCCGTCGCTGGTACTGAACGGGTTAACTATATGTTTGTGGTTTAAGAAGGCTATGTCGAAGTAAAAGGGGTTAAGTGAGATCATTCGAAGCCTGTTAAATGCTGGAGGACCTTTTGAAACTGAATAAAGTCGTCTAATAGTGGCCATAATAAAGTTGAAAGATCGTCACCGGTACAGAAGGGGTTAAAGAGTGATAGGCTGTTAAATTCAAGGTAGGCAAGTCAAAATATCTTAACGATAGAAGGATAGACAGACTTGAGATAGGAAGGTTGAGATTTGCTTGAGTGCAAGACATGTTAACAGGGAAGTGCTATAGGCCAATCATTGCAGGTAGGCCAGAAATCGTGACTCCTGACTTCTGGAACTCAAAAAAAAATTGTTTAGTTCAAATTGGCTGTAAATGTCCATATACCTTGGCTAACTCTTCCCAAATGGTAGAAATATTAACTTTATTATTCTAGTCGATTATGAGTTAAAGAGGTTGGGAGTAACGATGTCTACCTATAATGAACAGGGTATAGTTACAATATGAAACTCTGTCCCACCCCTATTCTGTCCAACTCTCTAAATCAAGTGTGAACAGTTTTCCCAAGTGTTGATGCTACTAAACAAGAAAGTTCCAGGTCTCTTACATTTTATTCTTTAATGATCTCCTCAACTGCACCTCTAGTCCTATCCACTCATATGCCACCTTACACTATTCAACTACTTTTTCACAACAAACCAGGATGCAATCACTCAAAAGTCATGATTGTGATGGGGTCATGGCACGCCTAACTTCTGATCAATCATTTTGTTCTGATTTGGGAAGAGAATATCTTGTTACTTTCAATGCCTCCAAGACCCAATTTCTCCATATATCTACCCATCTCAATCTTCCACAAGACTATCAATTATTCTTCAACAATACACAAATCAACCCTTCCTTTTTTCTCAAAATGCTTTGTGTATCTTTTTTATCTGACCTTTCTTGGAAAGATCATTATGCCACTCTCCCTACAACAGCTTACCAGAAGCTAAGTATGCTCAACCGTCTCTGTGGGTTCTCACCTCCGCACAGCCTCTAGCTCTTCACAGGGGCACTGTACGCCCATGTATCGAGTATTGTTCGCATTTTGCCTCATCAACTTGCTTTATCTTACTAGTTCCCTACAATATCTTTCTACACGCCACAATCTTGCATCTCTTTCACTCTTCTATCACTATTTCAACAATCAGAATTCTTCACAGCTCTTTCAGTGCATACCCTCTCCCTTGCGGCGAGTGAGAGGCACGTACCTGTCTTTCAACACAGTCCCAGTCCTATTCTGTCCAGCTCTCCAGCCCAAGAATGATCAGATTCTCTCAGACTTTCTTCTACTCAACTATTGAAGTCTAGAACTCTCTCCCTCAATCAATCTTTCCTTCATTCTATTAATTAAGTAAGGGGATGGTACACCGGGGGGGGGGGCTAGCTCAGCTTTTGGGTCTAGTATTGTGTTAACGTTTATAGTGGTTGATGTCAGTGGTATAAGGAATATCTGGTACAATTTTCATATTAATTAAGCTGCTTTAAACTTCGTGTGTCCAGGCATTTTGATCCCAAAGTCCTTTGAATATGGTTCTCAGTCACTCTGTTGATTTTGGGGGAGGCACTTGTTACAGGTAGGTTTGCCTTTTGTCTCCTGCAAATACATAGAAAACAAAATAATGTTTGTGGAAAAGATTGTACGAGATGCAGGCAAACAATGATATACTGTATAAACTAATGCTTTAAGGGGGCGGGAACTTTGGGATAGTAACAAACGAGGTGGTCAGGACTATAATAATTATGTTAGTAGAGACGGGGAAACCCCAAAGAAAGAAAAGTGGAAGGAGGAGAGAGATAGACAGAGAGAGAGAGTGAGAGAGAGAAGGGTAAACGATGTTTTACTTACAGGAAGAGCTGAAGACCAAAGCCTTACCATCAAAGACCTTGGAGCGACAGAAGCTCGGGGACGTAATTTACTATTTATTACTTGACCCTATTTCTTCCGAGGGGGGGATTTTAATATCTCCCAGGTGTGGAGATAAGTTTGGAGATTACAAAACGTTTCACCCCGTTACTTCAGGACGTTTCACACCATTTCTTTCTAATTTTCATAAATTATTTTCTCAGCTGTACCTCCAGTCCCATCCATTCATTCGCAGACGACTCTACCTTACACAACTCAATTAGTTTTCCAGAATGCCCCAGCCAACAATCCCTCAACAACAAAGGTAATGAAGCCATACAACACTTATCTTCTGATCTAGAAATGATTTCCAATTGGGTCAGAGAAAACCTTGTTGCCTTTAACCCGTCCAGCCCCGGCTAGATTTTGTAATGTTTGTTCACCAGAACCCGGCCGGTTTTCAAAAAATGGTTTTATTCCAGAAACAATAGCGAATGGGTTAGGAATGAAGGACAAACCACGAAAAACCGCTCAAAAAGCTTAAAGAATGGTCCTACAGAGCCCCCGAAAACGTATTTTACAAGAGTAAAAATTTGAAGGCAATTACCCCCAAAAAAACAGGTTATTGCGCGCTCACGCGCACGCACGTGGACTTTGAGAGTTTTCAACCATCGGCACGGTTGCGTGGGATACGTACACAGTTCCCATACAAATCTGAGCCCTCTTGAGTGGCTACACCTGAGGTTACGGTCGGCGCAATTAGGGTGACGCGCCAGGCGCGTCTCTGGGGCTGTGCGTTACATACATCGCCGACGCGTCAGGCGCGTCGCTGGGGCTGTACGGGTTAATGCATCCAAAACCGAATGTCTCCATCTTATTACCAGTCCGGAACTCCGAGAGGACTACCCCATATACTTAAACAATACAAAAATAAATCCTTCATATTCTCTCAATATTTGTGGTTTCTCTTTTTTCTGCTCTCACTTGGAAGGACCATATTACCAGTCTTGCTAAGGCAACCTCCCATAAGCCAGGTGTGCTCAACCGCCTCAAGGGATTCTTTACCCCTGCACAGCTTCTTGCTCTGTACAGGGGCCCAGTGCGTTCCTGTATTGAGTATTATTCGCATGTGTTGGGAGGATCCTTTCACACAGCACTCCTAAACAGAGTAGAAAGGAAGGCCTTTCGTATCATTAATTTCCGCCAACTCACCAATTCTCTGCAATCCCTCTCTCTTCGCCGCAATGTTGGATCTCTCTCGCTATTCTATCGCTACTACAATAATCAAGTGTTCCTCAGAGCTCTCCCAGTGTGTACCATCTCCTCTACGTAGAGTACGTAGTACCCGTATTGCAACACAATCCCACCCCTACTTGAATCTGTGCAACTCTCCAACCCAAGATTGAAACATTACTCTCAATATTTCTTCTATTCAACAGTTGAGCTCTGGAATTCTCTCCCAGAATCAGTCTTTCCCTCTTCCTATGACTTAAATTGCTTCAAACTTCGTGTGTACAGACATATTGGCTCGAACGTCCCTTGATAATGGCCCTGTCACTCTTTCAACTATGGAGGAGGCACTCGCTACAGGCAGTTCTTTCCTTTGCCTCGCTCACTCATATATACAAAAAAAAAAAAAAAAATGGCAGTGGAGGATAGCCTGAACCCAGGTTATTTTTTCGTGATGTGTGTGTGTGAAATAATTAATAGGCAATTTTGATAATTGCCTATTGTTTATTCTATTTTATACATATGCAACCAACAGTATTTGATATTCTGATAAACATTTTGACACAAAACACGAGGGCATAAAGTAGTGAACAAAGTTTATAATTTAGTTTTTTGTATGAACAACAAACTGTGTTTTGAACAGGACAGTTGTGGCGGCTACACCTAACACACACTACTACTACTACTAGTACTACTGATGACCAAACTTGGTCTCTCTCTCTCTCTCTCTCTCTCTCGTGTTGACTCCCTTTCAATATGTCTGTAAATATGAGTTTTAAATGAAAGAAGATAAAGGCTTTACATTCGTTTTTGTCTTCAAATTTGTCAAGATTTGCAACAATTAGCGAAGCCACCCCAAGGATTCCGACTCCGGTTGTTGTTGCTGTTCCCCAAGCTGCCTGGCCGAACGGTCCCAAGGCCCCGAGCAAGTCCAAGGCCATAACCGAGCGCCCCCTACAGAACCTTCCCTGCCGACCACAATAAAGCCTGGGTGACCGAAGCCACTCCATGGCGGGAAGCTGAGGAGGGTGCGGGAAACGCCCGGTAAACCAAAGCCCCACCCAGGGCCCTGTGCCCCTCAGCAATTATGAAGAGAAAGTTGAGAGGCAAAGGAAAAATGTAACGCTTTGGCTTCCAATCTTGGTAAATTGGGAGGTCAATACACGGAAGAGACGCCGTCACTTGAAAATATATAAGTAAAAGGAACAGTCAGAGTAAGCTATGGGTATGGCAGAGATCGCTCAGTTCTCACTCGGATAGACCAGCCCATCACCACATGACTAGAACCCATTCCTCTCGGCATCAGCTAGGAAAGGCCCTAGAAAGCCGCCTTTGGCAGGGGGATAGCTCCCCTATTTCAACCCCTTTCGGGGTTAGGCACCCGACTCCGGTTATACATTTACTCTATTTTCCACATAGTTCTACCATTATGTGAACACTGCATTGAACCTGAAAAGTTTAAGTATCTCCTTGAGGATCATGAAGTTTTTTGACAGCTTATTCTAGCTATCATTAAACAATGGTATTCAACTTAAGAATGGTCTCTGGGCACCAACGGGGTAAATATCATCTTGACTCTTTAGCTCCCAGACGTTCTTCCTAAGCTGAATATAATGTTCTAATGATAGCCAGAATAAACTGTCAAATATCGTCATAATCTTCAGAGGGTTAACATTATCTTATCTTAGTTCTTGGCCACCAATTTGTTGTAGGTTTATGAAGGAAAGGTGATAACTAAACATGTAAATACACTACAAATACAGTTAAGACGGTAGGGTTTATGAAGGAAAGGAGATAACTAAACATGTAAATACACTAAAAATACAGTTAAGACGGTAGGGTTTATGAAGGAAAGGTGATAACTAAACATGTAAATACACTACAAATACAGTTAAGACGGTAGGGTTTATGAAGGAAAGGTGATAACTAAACATGTAAATACACTACAAATACAGTTAAGACGGTAGGGTTTATGAAGGAAAGGAGATAACTAAACATGTAAATACACTACAAATACAGTTAAGACGGTAGGGTTTATGAAGGAAAGGAGATAACTAAACATGTAAATACACTACACATACAGTTAAGACGGTAGGGTTTATGAAGGAAAGGAGATAACTAAACATGTAAATACACTACAAATACAGTTAAGACGGTAGGGTTTATGAAGGAAAGGAGATAAATAAACATGTAAATACACTACAAATACAGTTAAGACGGTAGGGTTTATGAAGCAAAGGAGATAACTAAACATGTAAATACACTACAAATACAGTTAAGACGGTAGGGTTTATGAAGGAAAAGAGATAACTAAACATGTAAATACACTACAAATACAGTTAAGACGGTAGGGTTTATGAAGGAAAGGAGATAACTAAACATGTAAATACACTACAAATACAGTTAAGACGGTAGGGTTTATGAAGGAAAGGTGATAACTAAACATGTAAATACACTACAAATACAGTTAAGACGGTAGGGTTTATGAAGGAAAGGAGATAACTAAACATGTAAATACACTACAAATACAGTTAAGACGGTAGGGTTTATGAAGGAAAGGTGATAACTAAACATGTAAATACACTACAAATACAGTTAAGACGGTAGGGTTTATGAAGGAAAGGAGATAACTAAACATGTAAATACACTACAAATACAGTTAAGACGGTAGGGTTTATGAAGGAAAGGTGATAACTAAACATGTAAATACACTACAAATACAGTTAAGACGGTAGGGTTTATGAAGGAAAGGTGAAAGCTAAACATGTAAATACACTACAAATACAGTTAAGACGGTAGGGTTTATGAAGGAAAGGAGATAACTAAACATGTAAATACACTACAAATACAGTTAAGACGGTAGGGTTTATGAAGGAAAGGTGATAACTAAACATGTAAATGCACTACAACTACAGTTAAGACGGTAGGGTTTATGAAGGAAAGGTGATAACTAAACATATAAATACACTACAAATACAGTTAAGACGGTAGGGTTTATGAAGGAAAGGAGATAACTAAACATGTAAATACACTACAAATACAGTTAAGACGGTAGGGTTTATGAAGGAAAGGTGATAACTAAACATGTAAATACACTACAAATACAGTTAAGACGGTAGGGTTTATGAAGGAAAGGAGATAACTAAACATGTAAATACACTACAAATACAGTTAAGACGGTAGGGTTTATGAAGGAAAGGTGATAACTAAACATGTAAATACACTACAAATACAGTTAAGACGGTAGGGTGTATTTGTTGGTCTAGTTATTTATGTATTAAATAATATTTGAGTTCCCTCGCTAAAACTCCATTAAGCTTAAAAGAACACCACTGATCCCTTTCCAAACATATTTGTTAATTTTGTTGGTAGCAAATTGTCCTCCTTGAAATACAGGCTCGCTATCGCTCGCCCGGAAAATGTGATACCTAATTGGCACGAAAGGTTCTATTATTAACAAATAAAGGGGGTGAACGGTCTTATAATTGCTAAAATCATGGAACGAACGTCTTAGAATCTTAAAACCAACGGGGCTAAACAGGAGGGGGAAGGAGTCCAGAAAGATATACTACCCCTCTTTAGCCCATTCAGTACCAGTGACTCTGTTCCAAATAGGTATACCAAGATTCGTGAATCCTAATCTCTGTAACTCAAAGTGGTTAGGACAAATGGACTGTACATGTCCACACCTATTCCCTGGTTGACTCTTCCCAATGGTAGACATATGGAATACTCTAGCAGTTTGTAAGGTATATAGGTTAATATTCAAGAGTGTTGGCCTACTTATTTGGAACAGGGTATACGATCTTAGTTTTGTATTATATTATATACTCTCTGTGGCTACACGACCTATTTGTAATACAATGTAGGCTATTTGTTAGATTTTGGTCACACATCAAATCTACTTGTTATAGAGTTTTATAAGTGGTGTGGTGAAATGTGATTGGTTGATTTTGAGGGCTATAATTGGTGATTATTCCCTTTCAAGATCCGATTATGCATTTATGTTCTGTTTTTGGCTATTATTAGATCTCTCCCAGTGCAGCGAGTTCGAGGTACCCACCTGTCAACACAGTCCCACTCCTACTCTGTCCAACTCTCCAATCCAAAAATTGAACAATTTTCTCAGTATTTCTTCTCAACTAATGAACTCTGGAACTCTCTCCCTCAATCAATCCTTCCTTCATCCAATGACTTAAACTGCTCTAAACTTCGTGTGTCCAGGCATTTTGACCACAACGTCCCCTGAATTTGGCTCTCTGTCACTCTTTAGAAGCTAGGGGAGACACTCGTTACAGGCAACCTGCCTTTGTCTCCTTCATACACATAGACAAATTATATTCAGATTAGAAGGGTATATGGAAGTCAGGGTAAACTGAGATAGTCTGTACTCTTATAATACCCACACATCTTTCCTAAGCTGCATTAAACTGTCTAATAATAGCCAGCATAAACTGTCAAAATGTGTCATAATCTTCAGAGGGTTAAGAATGTACATTATTATAACTATTCGTTTTGCATTTGATCTTTTGTCAATTCTAAGACCTTTCGTCCCATTTGTTATCAAGAGCATGACCCTTTGTGCAACTTAGGTGTCGATTTTTCCTGTTAGAGGAAGTCAGAGGCATAATTGAAATGTAATCCCTTAGCAAGTGAGTTTTCGATAACTAACAGAAAAATACGAAACTATAATGTCTCTGCTTCATATTAGTGTCAAGTTTTCATAATTAACAACATATTTCACCAGAAAGCCTCCATAAAAGCTTAGTAATCAAACTGAAGACATACAATTTACCGCCAGCTGGAAGAAAACAGTGTATAATAATAACCATAATGAACTATACAAAAAGTGGCACAATCTTCATGGGGTTAAATTATCAAACTTTATACAATAAAATACTGTTATTTCTTTCCTAGCAGAATCCGAATGTCCTCAGTGACTGTTCTAACCTTCTCCAGCTAAAACAATATTGAACAAAGGCCTCCCAGTCCATTTTAATGGTTAAATATTATATTATCATCTGAGCCCGGTAATGTATGTGGAAGTGAAGATAGGGAACCTTGATCAGAATATGAGAGAGAGAGAGAGAGAGAGAGAGAGAGAGAGAGAGAGAGAGAGAGAGAGAGAGAGAGAGAGATAATAAAAATAGATAAATAGGCATATACAGTATAAATATATATATATATAATATGAGATTGGAAGACTACCAGAAATAATATTGAATGTTGGAATAAATTCCTGCGTAAGGGACCACATTAATGTTAATGTTTCAGACAGGTGGGGTGGTTGTCTAATCACCTTTAATTAACTGATTGACAGTTTCAGGCTATAAGGAAGTCGGAGCCGAAAACAGCAATATTAAATAAAAATTGAATAATTGTATAGGTTTCTGATGGATAGCAATTATATTGAATTTGGTTTTAAATGCAAATGTAAATGTAATTATAAATATATTACAACCGTTTTATATATAAAGCAATTCTGTTATTTATTGATGTTTATGGCTCTAACTTCCTTATAGCCTGAAACACGCATGTTTCTATTCGTGCCCCAGATGCTTTTGAAGTTGGCTTTAAAAGTTCAAAGTTCAAATTAGTATAGCCTCTTATATTCTGACGACTGTACATAAATATAATTAATATTTATTGTTTTTATTGGTCCAAGTTGTAACTAGTGTAACCTCTTATAATGCTCAGCACTGTACATACATATAATTAATATTAATTGTTTGTATTGGTCCAAGTTGTAACTAGTGTAACCTCTTATAATGCTCAGCACTGTACATACATATAATTAATATTTATTGTTTGTATTGGTCCAAGTTGTAACTAGTGTAACCTTTTACAATGCTCAGCACTGTACATACATATAATTAATATGTATTGTGTGCTTTGCTGTGTCAATGGTACCAGTAGACTGGAAGAGTGCATGTATTGTGCCGTTGTACAAGGGGAAGGGACATCGGCAGGAGTGTTAAAGTTATAGAGGTATTAGTTTATTGTCAGTGGTTGGAAAGCTGTATGGCACGATGTTGATAGAGAGGATAATAAAGTGTACGGAAGTTGCAATAGGAGAAGAACAGTGCTGTTTTAGGAGGGGAAGAGGGTGCATGGATCAGATGTTTGCAGTACGACAGTTATGCGAGAAGTATTTAGAGAAGCATAAGGAGATATTTTGGACTTTTATGGACTTGGAAAAAGCGTATGATCGTGTGGACCGTGAAGCAATGTGGAAGTTGTTAAGGATTTATCAAATAGGAGGAAATTTGCTGGAAGCAGTTAAGAGTTTTTATGAAGGGAGCAGAGCATGTGTGAGAGTAGGAAATGGTGAGTTGAGTGAATGGTTTGAGGTAAAGGTAGGTTTGCGACAGGGTTGTGTAATGTCACCATGGCTGTTTAATATGTTTATGGATGGTGTGGTGAGGGAGGTGAAAAGGAGAACTATGGGAAGAGGATTGGGTTTAGTAAGAAAGAATGGTAGAGATTGGGAGTTGAATCAGTTGCTGTTCGCTGATGACACAGCATTGGTGGCGGATTCTGATGAGAAACTGCAGCAGGTAGTCAAAGAGTTTGGTGTGGTTTGTGGAAGGAGGAAACTGAAGGTGAACGTCAATAAAAGTAAAGTAATGGTGTGTAATAGGGGAGAGCATAGGGTGATTCTAGATGTGAGGCTGGATGGGGAAATATTGGAACAAGTAGAGTGTTTTAAATATCTAGGAGGAACGATAAGCAGGAGTGGAGGTATGGAAGTGGAGGTAAAACAGAGAGTGTGTGAAGGAAGGAAGGTTTTCGGAGCAATGGGAAGTATGTGGAAGACGAGAAATCTCGGAGTGAAAGTAAAAAGTGCACTGTATCAAGGAATTGTTGTGCCAACAGTGATGTATGGGGCTGAGACATGGGCTCTGAAGAAAAAGGAGAAAAGAGGGCTGGATGTGATGGAGATGAGCTGCTTGAGGAGTATGTGTGGAGTTACTCGTAGAGACAGATTGAGGAATGAAGAGATACGTAGGAGAGTGGGGGAGCAGGAACATTTGTCAGCCAGAGTGGACAGAAGGGTGCTGAGCTGGTATGGTCATGTTGAACGAATGGGAGATGAAAGGCTTACAAAGAGAATATGTGAGTCAGGTACAAGGGGAGATAGAAGGGCAGGAAGACCCCCATTGAGATGCAGAGACTGTGTAAGAAAGGCTTTGGATGATAGAGGAATGACTATAGATCAGGCAGGGGAAGTGGTGGTGGACAGGAGTGAATGGAGAATGCTTGTGAATAGTTGAGTGAACACGTGGTCATTTAGAGTAAGGGGCCGGGCGCAAGTTGGACTAGATAATAGTCCATCAGGCGCCTGGCCCGGGGAGACGATTACTATGAAGGGTGCGCCTGGAAGTGTGGTGGGAGGGCTTGTGGCTTTGGCTCCACTGCATGTCTGCCTGCCGAGTCCGGAACCTCTCCGGGTGGTCGGGGGCCGGGGGAGTGCTGGAGCGACCTTGGTGACCCTGGTCTCTGGGTCTTCTCCTGGGTAACCTGGATGTGTGTGAGTTTGTGCTTTTTATCTGTGTTTATTTGTTGTTTTATGTTTGTTTGTGTTTTCCCTGTTCATGCTCTGTCTTGAGTTGGCTACCCCCAAAATTGGGATTGGGCCTGAGCATATAGATAGATAGATAGATAGATAGGAGAGAACAAGCTGAGACGGAGAACTGGTGAAAGGACGAGAGTGGAATAGAGAGTTATATATATATATATACAGTATATACACAGCCTATACAGACACTGTGGATCTTGTGATATATATATTTATGAATATGTATATATGTGTGTGTGTGTGTGTGTGTGTATGTGCTTACATATCTGCCTGTGTAATGACAACATTCAAGACCACTACTCACAGATATATTATATTCTCTTTCATGAGCGAGGTCGTGCAACAGAGTCCTACATGACCTATAACCTTTCTGACAGTCACTTGACTCATTCATGGACAGAAGGGTGCTGAGCTGGTATGGTCATGTTGAACGAATGGGAGATGTTATGACCGGGCACTCGGGTACACTAGGGCTCTTACACAGGACTCGAGTATGGCTCGCTGCCACAACGGAAACACACGATCCCAACCCCAGAGTACTGCCAGCCGAACAAAAAACGCCACTACACTCCAGAGTTCTATCTGCTATAACGGGGTATACAAGAACTCGGTACTAGCGTTTCACACAACAGACTAATAACTAGACGGGAGTTATCTAGTCCGGTCAACAATCAAACAAAGAAGAAAGTACTACAACACTAAAGAATAGTGTTGGCCGAAGCCGAAGTAATCCACCCTTGAACTAAGAACTTAAGAAGTCCTCCACCCTCTACTTCGGATCGGCACTATTACGTTACGTTAAACAATAGTCCTCGAGCATCAAGCAAGGAATCTTCTGATAAGTTAGATGCTTCTCGAATACTCATAAGAAGTAAGTATCGGATTTTGAACAGCAATTTAATGAATAACTCACTGGTAATTAAAGGCTTTAAATTGACATAAGAAGAATTATAAGAATAAGCAATAGGATATGGCAAACATTAAGAAGAAGTACTCCGACAATGCACTGGCAATAGCCTACTAAGATTGTGCTCGTGGGCCACTAATCTCTGAAGTAGCTAAGCGTGCCACACATGAAATCAATAGTGCAGAAACAATAATATACATAAGGAGAAGCTTCAATACTATGCTGTATCTGCTGGTCGAGCAAAGTCTAGCTGGGATATCTAAGGTTAGGAAACAATGGCTGAGCAAGCGGCTCGTAGCCTAGCGAGGTCCTTAAGACTGTGCGGCCAAATTACGTTAATTGACGGGATGCTCTCTTGAGAGATCCAGATCACTAGTATCTGGTTCTCTCCTGGCGATCCTCTCAAAGTCAAGCAATTGAGATAGCACAGTGTTGGGTGGCAGAGGCAAAGGCCCTCACTCGCAACACAGTGCTAAACTCCCACGGTACACAGTCAGAAAGACCACCTAGGCGTTCCACGTCTCCGTTGCAATTGTACTGGTTCAACCGCAACCTAGTACTCATAGGAAATCACAACTCAGAAACCCTATCCCAGTCTAGCATTGCCTAAACCAGCAGACAACAGGAACATGAATAATCGCACACAGGGAAATGCATATACGAGTGCAACAAACATCAATCAATCCTATTCTAGTTAACCCTTCCAAAAATAGGCTATCTAACAGGCACTTATCTCGTGAGAACTCAAGCGATAATACTTTGGCTGACTAAATCTGCACCAAAGGGGTCATTGGTTAAAAAGGGACGAGAAGAGAAGAAGGTAGGCTGTTCAGAGAGTAGAGAAAGTTCACATCAGTCGGAAGAATATGGATAGTTGCAAGGGATATGAGAAGTCGCTCTGCCTGATGAGTTCTGAAGAATGGTGGCAAGAACCTCTCTTTTTATACTCGGCCCTCTAGCGGCATATCTCAAACTACTTAAGGACCGCCCACTAGCAATCATTACGTAATATTCTCTCTCAATCTGGGATCGACAAAGGATTTCCCACGCGCTTAGAAGGAGGAGGGAGGAGGGAATTAGGCCTACCTGCAGCGTGGCGCACTCACTGTTCCCCGTTACGTAATATCTCTCTCTCTCTCCTCTCATCATTACATATAAGTCCCACACACAATACTTATAACTAATGATATAAAATAGAACTCGTTGACTCAGATGAAAACAAAATACATATTTATAATACTTATAGTACAACGGCTCACATAAACTAAGTTAGGAAACTCTACACAGACTACAGCCAAAGTTCCTGCCCTGACGATCCTAGCGAGAGTGGGGCCTGACTGGGCGTTCTGTACAGCATGCTCATACTCGACATGCGTCACACCTCCCCCAAGATTTTACTTGCTCAACCCTGAGCTAAAATCTGATATACAGAACCCCATCAAACCCCTCACACCCAGCGACCGCATGGCACTAAAACAACGCTGAGTTTATCACTAAAACACATCTTATTAAACAAAAAAAACATCACATTTTATAACTCCTCCCAACAATAGTAAAAGACATAATATCATGCTCCCAGAGCGAGCTTACAGCAGCTCAGCCGTTTGACAGTTCGTGGACTACTCAAACTCTATAGGCTATGACAAACTTATACAATTATCTATATTAAAAGAAAGAGTTTTTATATGATTTTTATATTTTAATATGTTTTTTCCGGCTGCACTATAAGGGCAGCCTATTTTCTTCTATACCAAACGCTCAACAATCCTGCTTTACGACCCAATACGCTGGGCTACAACCGCGAGCCAACAAGCACCAAGCGCAAAATACTATTCAAACTAAAGCAGGAGGCTACCCGTGTGTCAATCTACCCAGGATCATATACCCTTGAACGACCATCTGCAACCACGTTGTCACAACCGGCAATATGGCGTATGTCCAGGTTATATACCAATAACCTTAGTGACCACCTGGTCAGCCTCATATTCCGATTGTGAAACTGGTCCAAGATCTTGAGAGGGTGATGATCTGGGTAAACTACAACGACCGGACCATAGGCTGGAACATAGACCTCGAAATGCCCCAGCGCATCATCGTCCTTTTCACTTTCATTCATCAGGTTCTGAAACGTTGCTAGTGCATTCTTAAGTCCGTCAGGCATAACATTGCACTGGTAGGTACTCCCGTCCACAACAAAACCACACACCTCTTTAGCACGCTCGGACAAAGTTACAAGCAACGACCACTCACGACATTCCTTATCCCTCAGACCCTTCGTCCACACGTAATCCAGCTCTGCTTGCACCATAGGCTGTCGAGCAGGATTTATACGGTAGGGAATTAAACTGAGCCTTGCACTATCTCCAGCCTGCATGTCGGATTCTACCCCGTACATCAGGCCTGGAGAAGCAACAAACATGCGAAAGTACTGCCATAGCCTAGTAAATAACTGCCTTGCACTGTCTCCACGAACAACATGCCTAGTGCCCTCCCACAACCCAGCCGAGACCGCAGCTTCTAACCTGTAGTCTCCCTCCTTCTCCACCTTCGTCCCTAGAACAGCCAGGTCATGAGAGGGACAATCAGTACCACCCGTGCAGTCACTCCCACAGTTCATTATTGCTAAGGCTTCCCCGCCGATACCGTACATGCGCACCCCCGCATTCCTTGTGACATCTGCCTGCGCAGCATCACCGCTTTCAGCGACATGGCCAGATACAGTCGGTCTATGGTAGGGCTGTTGCATTAGACTAGAGCAGCATTGGGAGGCTATGCGACGACCGGGCACTGCGATACCACAGCCGACCTTTCCAATCTGCTCAATGTCCTCCTTTTGACCACCACCCTTGGCAGCCATGGGTCGACCCTGACCTGGCAACCATGCCAAAGCCTCGTCGCCCACCTTGAACCACCGAAACAACGAGGCTAACGGTCTTTCAACAGTCACGTGACCTGCCCGTGGAACATCTTGCACCGCCCGAGTTGTGAGACTCAGGGGCTCGGCACGACCAGTGGGGTATGAACCGAGCTGGTGCTGGAGTGCTGCACACTGCTGCTCAGGCAGGTGCTCTAGCGCTTCCACAGCCACCAGACTCGTGTCCCCCGCCCACTGTTCCGCCGAGACATGACAATCCCTTCTCTCCTCCACCTGTGCCCTACTACCCCCCTCTCCTTCTCCACCTTGGCCGCGGCAGACCAACACAGGGACAGTAGGCTGCTCAGGTGGTTGCCTCACAAACTCCTCCAACAGGTTCACATGACATGCTTCCCCGTCCTCGTGTTTAATCTCGACAGCACCATTACCACACTTCTGAACTTCCGGATCCTCCACCTGCAGTTTACAAATATCTGAGGGAACCAACCTGTCTAGATGCTTCCGAAGCAACCCAAGTCCTCCCCCAATATCAAACTGAGCAACCCTTTTTTCTCTCCGTGTGTAACGTTGCTGCCTCGGAGTCTCTTCCTGCCCTACCTCCTCACTAGCTGTGACAGGTCCTGGGGCCTCTCCAGACTCTAACATAGGGGCCAATACTGAATCACCCAGGAGAGCCGCCGAGTCAAAACTCTTAAAACCAACTCCAGCTTTAGCCTCCTCCTGTTGATCGTTCCTCTGCTGGTCTGAAGACGGAGGACTAGGCTGTGACACTTTAGCTGCCCGAGCTCGGGTGACAGCACACGCCATGGGTTCTGCCTGGCACCGCTCGACACACTCTTGCTCTTCCCTACTCACGTCGGCCGTCCTCTCGGCAACGACTAAGGGTAGAACCTCAGAAGCGGGCATTGCAAAGTCGTTGCCGAGAAGAAGGTCGACGCCCTCCACTGGCAGTTTCTCCACAATCCCGACATCCAATTCACGTGTCACACCCTCCACCTCCAACTCCAACCGCACCAGCGGGTATGACCGAGTTGCATTAATACCCTGCACCACTACCACCCGAGCCGCATTTATAGGGTAGCCAGTCAAGTTATTCATCAGAGTCTGGGAAGCACCTGTATCACGCAAGACCTCTACTCCATGCTTGCGCCCCGCCCACATCACGCAACCCCGTCCTCTATGGTCGCAAAAAAACATCCTGAGCAGGGTTCGAGCCTCCCAGGTGCTTCTGCATTGGCTGTGCCTCAGCCTCTGACGAACTGCCCCGGGCAAACTCAGAAAACTTCGGAGACACACCAATGTTGCAGGCCAAAGACACAGCTGCTGTAGGTGGTTTGCTAGGACAGACTCTTGCAAAGTGCCCCTTTTCATGACTATGATAACACTCCAACTCCCCTCTGGGCTTCCCTTGGTACTGGGAAGGGCCCGGCCCCTTCTTAAATGGGACGGTGCTAGTCTTGTGGTCAGTCTTGGTATCATAGCTCTTGTACTTGTTTGCATAATGTATATCACTAACTCGGGGGGGTGGGGCGTCACGCCCCTTGTTACCTGCCTCACTACGCTGGGCAGACCCGCACCCACGAATTAGTGATAGCCGGAGGTCAGCCATCTCAGCTGCCTCCTGTAGAGTTTTAGGGTTCTTTTCTTTAATAGTTAAAGTCATATCTGCACCAGTACACTTATAAAACTGCTCGAGCAGAAACAGCTCAGTCAACTGTTCGGCCGTCTCAGCTTTCTCAGAACGTGTCCAGTTAGCAAGTGCATCTTTTAAGTCCCGGGCATGTTCAAGAAAGGTCGCCTCCCTAGTCTTCGTAACACCCCGAAACTTCAATCGATATGTTTCTGGTTGCAACTCGTATGCCCGTAGGACAGCTCTCTTCAATACTGGGTAGTCAATGCAAGACTCTAAAGGCAGTGCATCATAAGCCTTCAGACCCTTACCCGTAAGTCTTGAGGAGACTAGAGCTGCCCACTTCTCTTCAGGCCAATTATGCTCCCTACACTTCTTCTCAAAACGATTAAAAAATTCTGTGACTTCAGTTTCACTAAATGCCGGCACCAACTTGACTAAGTGGGACAAGGACTGTTCTCTTACTTGGCCCTCACGGCCCATCCGAATCCCTGTCGACTCTGCACGAGTCTTATCTAAATCTATTTGAGCACAATATTTCTCTGAGTCGTACCTAAGCTCAGCCTCGTGCCTCCTCGTCTCATTCTCCTGCCTTCTAGACTCAGCCTCAATCTCATGCTTCCTAGCCTCAACCTCAATCTCCTGCTTCCTAGACTCAGCCTCAATTTTAGCAAGCTCAAGTCTAAATATCATATCTGGAGACAGGCAGGAAGAGGGAGCTGCCACTACTGAAGGAGGGGGGGCAAAAACTGGGGAACCACCATACGCACCGCCCGAGGGCACTCCAATCTTCCAATTCTCATCCCTCTGTGGGAGGGTGCTAACCTCCGGTACTTGAGTGGACGGCACTGTGGGAGTCGAGTGAGAGGGGATCTGGGGAGGAACCCCCCCAAACGCCCTCTCCTCCGAAACCCCATGCCGCCCACGCAACACCCAGGAAATCAGCTCCCCCTTGGACATCCCTCCTACATTGGATAGACCCAAAACCTTGGCTATCAGGTGCAAGCCATAAATATTCACCCCAGTCAACCTCTCCTCCGTCACGTGGTACCGCTTACTCACAAAAACTCTAGCATCCTCCTCACTGATTACTAACGGCACCTCTTCAACTGGCATCTCTCGCTCCTCGTCAATACTAGGGCACGACATACTGAAGTTCACAAAAAATTCTCGAGACAAAAGTGTTAAACTCCCTTATGTAAGCACTAATTACTAAATTAACTGGAGTCTCTTAAATGCTCTCCTAATTGCCTTACAAAAAAAAAATATTCTTCAATATGTACGCTAAAGTACCAACAAACAAATGTTGTACAACTCTGCAAAAAATTATACTGTTCACAAAATCCTAAGCAAGGTCGCCATTTGTTATGACCGGGCACTCGGGTACACTAGGGCTCTTACACAGGACTCGAGTATGGCTCGCTGCCACAACGGAAACACACGATCCCAACCCCAGAGTACTGCCAGCCGAACAAAAAACGCCACTACACTCCAGAGTTCTATCTGCTATAACGGGGTATACAAGAACTCGGTACTAGCGTTTCACACAACAGACTAATAACTAGACGGGAGTTATCTAGTCCGGTCAACAATCAAACAAAGAAGAAAGTACTACAACACTAAAGAATAGTGTTGGCCGAAGCCGAAGTAATCCACCCTTGAACTAAGAACTTAAGAAGTCCTCCACCCTCTACTTCGGATCGGCACTATTACGTTACGTTAAACAATAGTCCTCGAGCATCAAGCAAGGAATCTTCTGATAAGTTAGATGCTTCTCGAATACTCATAAGAAGTAAGTATCGGATTTTGAACAGCAATTTAATGAATAACTCACTGGTAATTAAAGGCTTTAAATTGACATAAGAAGAATTATAAGAATAAGCAATAGGATATGGCAAACATTAAGAAGAAGTACTCCGACAATGCACTGGCAATAGCCTACTAAGATTGTGCTCGTGGGCCACTAATCTCTGAAGTAGCTAAGCGTGCCACACATGAAATCAATAGTGCAGAAACAATAATATACATAAGGAGAAGCTTCAATACTATGCTGTATCTGCTGGTCGAGCAAAGTCTAGCTGGGATATCTAAGGTTAGGAAACAATGGCTGAGCAAGCGGCTCGTAGCCTAGCGAGGTCCTTAAGACTGTGCGGCCAAATTACGTTAATTGACGGGATGCTCTCTTGAGAGATCCAGATCACTAGTATCTGGTTCTCTCCTGGCGATCCTCTCAAAGTCAAGCAATTGAGATAGCACAGTGTTGGGTGGCAGAGGCAAAGGCCCTCACTCGCAACACAGTGCTAAACTCCCACGGTACACAGTCAGAAAGACCACCTAGGCGTTCCACGTCTCCGTTGCAATTGTACTGGTTCAACCGCAACCTAGTACTCATAGGAAATCACAACTCAGAAACCCTATCCCAGTCTAGCATTGCCTAAACCAGCAGACAACAGGAACATGAATAATCGCACACAGGGAAATGCATATACGAGTGCAACAAACATCAATCAATCCTATTCTAGTTAACCCTTCCAAAAATAGGCTATCTAACAGGCACTTATCTCGTGAGAACTCAAGCGATAATACTTTGGCTGACTAAATCTGCACCAAAGGGGTCATTGGTTAAAAAGGGACGAGAAGAGAAGAAGGTAGGCTGTTCAGAGAGTAGAGAAAGTTCACATCAGTCGGAAGAATATGGATAGTTGCAAGGGATATGAGAAGTCGCTCTGCCTGATGAGTTCTGAAGAATGGTGGCAAGAACCTCTCTTTTTATACTCGGCCCTCTAGCGGCATATCTCAAACTACTTAAGGACCGCCCACTAGCAATCATTACGTAATATTCTCTCTCAATCTGGGATCGACAAAGGATTTCCCACGCGCTTAGAAGGAGGAGGGAGGAGGGAATTAGGCCTACCTGCAGCGTGGCGCACTCACTGTTCCCCGTTACGTAATATCTCTCTCTCTCTCCTCTCATCATTACATATAAGTCCCACACACAATACTTATAACTAATGATATAAAATAGAACTCGTTGACTCAGATGAAAACAAAATACATATTTATAATACTTATAGTACAACGGCTCACATAAACTAAGTTAGGAAACTCTACACAGACTACAGCCAAAGTTCCTGCCCTGACGATCCTAGCGAGAGTGGGGCCTGACTGGGCGTTCTGTACAGCATGCTCATACTCGACATGCGTCACAGAGATGAATGGCTTACAAAGAGAATATGTGAGTCAGGTACAAGGGGAGATAGAAGGGCTACTATCCCAACTCCTCCCACCTCTCCCACAACACCACCACCACTATCCCAACTCCTACCACCTCTCCCACAACACTTCTACCACTACCCCAACTCCTCCCACCTCTCCCTCTCTCCCACAACACCACCATCACACTCCTTCAACCCCTCCCTCTCTCCCACAACACCACCATCAGTATCCCAACTCCTCCCACCTCTCCCACAACACCACCATCACTATCCCATCTCCTCCCAAAACACCACCACCACTATCCCAAGTCCTCCCACCTCTCCCTCTATACCACAACACCAACACCACTACCCCAACTCCTCCCACCTCTCCCACAAAACCACCATCATTATCTCAACTCCTCCCACCTCTCCCTCTCTCCCACAACACCACGACCACTATCCCAACTCCTACCACCTCTCCCTCTCAACCACAACACCACACCCACTATCCCAACTCCTCCCACCTCTCCAACAACACCACCATCATTATCTCATCTCCTCCCACCTCTCGCTCTCTCCCAAAACACCACCACCACTATCACAACTCCTCCCACCTCTCCCACAACACCATCACCACTATCCCAACTCCTCCCACCTAGCCCACAACACCACCACCACTATCCCAATTCCTCCCACCTCTCCCACAACACCACCACCACTACCCCAACTCCTCCCACCTCTCCCAAAACACCACCACCACTATCCCAACTCCTCCCACCTCTCCCACAACATCACCACCATTATTCCAACTCCTCCCACCTCTACCTCTCTCCCACAACACTACCACCAATATCCAAACTCCTCCCACTTCTCTCTCTCTCCCACAACACCACCACCTCTATCCCACCTCTCCATCTCTCCCACATCACCACCACTATCCCAACTCCTCCAACCTCTCCTCCTCTCCCACAACACCACCACCACTATCCCAACTCCTTCCACCTCTCCCACAACACCACCACCACTATACCAACTCCACCCAACTCTCCCAAAACACCACCACCACTAGCCCATCTCCTCCCACCTCTCCCACAACACTACCACCACTATCCCAACTCCTCCCACCTCTCCCACAACATCACCATCATTATCCCAACTCCTCTCACCTCTCCCACAACACCACCACCACTATCCCAACTCCTCCCACCTCTCCCACAACACCACCACCACTATCCCAACTCCTCCCACCTCTCCCTCAACACCTCCATCACTATCCCAACTCCTCCCACCTCTCCCTCTCTTCCACAACACCACCACCACTATCCCAACTCCTCCCACCTCTCCCACAAAACCACCATCATTATCTCAACTCCTCCCACCTCTCCAACAACACCACCACCACTATCCCAACTCCTCCCACTTCTCCCACCACATCACCATCATTATCCCAACTCCTCTCACCTCTCCCACAACACCACCACCACTATCCCAACTCCTCCCACCTCTCCCACAACACCACCACCACTATCTCAACTCCTCCCACCTCTCCCTCAACACCACCATCACTATCCCAGCTCCTCCCACCTCTCCTTCTATTCCACAACACCACCACCACTATCCCAACTCCTCCCACCTCTCCCACAAAACCACAATCATTATCTCAACGCCTCCCACCTCTCCCACAACACCACGACCACTATCTCAGCTCCTCCCACCTCTCCCTCTCAACC
>JBAKBP010029551.1:0-2500 GCA_037953745.1 Lithodes maja
CGAAGAAGTAGGTTTAACCCTTTGAGTACCAGCCTATTGATTTCTATTCTACCTATATTTAGACGATTTTGTGCAGTTCAAAAAGATCTGAGGTAGTAAAAGGGCAAAGTGAGATAGTTGGAAGCCTGTCAATTGCTGGCAGCCCTCTTTAAACTGCACAACACCGTCTAAATATAGCTAGAATACAATTGAAAAGACGTCGCCGGTACAGTCGCGCTAATAAGTGATGTCTCGGCACCAATTATGTTTGGATCAATAATTGGTATCAGCAATGCCTAAGCTTCATTTCTTCATATCGAGTGAAATGTACAAACACGTTCCTACACTTACCCACCCTATTCAACATCTGACAGACATTAATACAGCACAGAGCAAGCCAAACGTAATGACAGCTGGGACATGACTTATTAGCGCGACTGTACAGAAGGGGTTATGTAGTGAACATATGGTGAAGGAGAAATAATATTTGGGTGAATTGAATGATTTAAGAACAATAAAGAGATATTGTGAGGATGTCAGAAGAAAGGTGGTTGACGTTGTGAATTAAGGGGGGGGCCACCTCGTTTTTTTTTCTTTCTCTCCCTCTCTCTTTGGCTTGTATCCATTCGGCCCAATTCAGCCTACTGTTTTAAGACGTTTATCCCCATCTAGGAGTCAATATTTTCTTGGCGAGCGGTAGCGAACCAGCATATATATAATTTTGTTTTGACAGCAAGCTAAATTTGTACATTTTTAGATAGAAAAATGTCTACGGCGAAGCCGGATTCCTCCATACAATGCTGGCTCGCGATCGCTCGCCAGGAAGAAATCAACACCTGAATGGAGATAAACGTCTTAAAACAGTTGGCTGAATGGGGCCGAATGGATACAAGCCAGGAAAAGAGAGAAAACGAGAGAAAGAGGGAAAACAAAAACGGTGACCTCCCTTAAGAAAAACAACAAGATAATGTGAGGATGGCAGAAGAAAATGTGTTGACGGTGTGGATGAAGACAAACGGGATGAAGAGTGAATGTGTTGACGGTGTGGATGAAGACAAACGGATGAAGAGTGAATGTACAGAATTTATGAACGAAAAGGTGGGAAGTTTGGATGACTAACGTAAAACGGGTGCAATGTAAAGTTTAACCCTTTGAGTACCAGCGACGCGTGTTATATTCTATTCTAGCTATATTTAGACGATATTATGCAGCTTAGGAAGGATCTGCAGTAGTTTTGTTGTTGTTGGTGTTCCCCAGGCTGCCTGGCCGAACAGCCCCAAGGCCCCGAGCAAGGCCAAGGCCATAACCGACTGCCCCCACAGAACCCTCCCTGCCTACCACAATAAAGCCTGGGTGACCGACGCTACTCCATGGCGGGGAGCTGAGGAGGGTGCGGAAACGCCCAGGAAACCAAAGTCCCACCCAGGGCCCTGTGCCCCTCAGCAATTATGAAGAGAAAGTTGAGGGGCGAAGGAAAAATGTGACGCTTTGGCTTCCACTCTGCCAACTTCTAGGTTGGCAGTAGGGAGGTCAATCCACGGAGGAGACGCCGTCACTTGAGATCTAGAAAATATATAAGTAAAAGGAACAGTCAGAGTAAGCTATGGGTATGGCAGAGATCGCTCAGTTCTCACTCTGATAGACCAGCCCATCACCACATGACTAGAACCCAATCCTCTCAGCATCAGCTAGGAAAGGCCCTAGAAAGCCGCCTTTGGCGGGGGGATAGTTCCCCTATTTCAACCCCTTTCGGAGTTGGGCACCCGCCCTCTGCAGTAGTTAAAAGGATTGGTTGAGAATTTGAGACTGTGTGAAGCCTTACTAATCCCAGAGAACCTTCCTAATCTGAACAAAATCGTCTTAGAGTTGCCAAAGTATATTGAAAAGGACGTCACCTGTACTGCATGGGTTAAAGAAATATAGAAAACGTGTGATTTTGGAGGTACAACTATTATGATGAAGGTAACAGAGGAGGTGCAAATAGTGTGAGGTGATAATGGTGAAGAGGCTTAAGGGGACAGTGGCTGTTTGTTTGGTCTATTAATTCATTTATTTATATATTTGTTTAGTTTCCTCCCTAGACCTCCATCAAGCTTAGAAAAACACTCCCTAGACTCCCCCCTTCAAGATAGATTTGTACATTTTTCGGTAGAAAAATGTCCCGGCCAAAGGCCGATTCCTCCTAAAATTACAGGTTCGCTATCGCTCGCCAGGAAAAAATCGACACCTAAATGGCACGAAGGGTCCTAATATTGTCAAAGAAATGGGGTTAAAGGTCATAAAATCCCCAAACTAATGGAACCAACGTCTTAAAATCTCAAAACTAGTGGGGCTAAACATTAGGGAGAAGGGGGTCCAGAAAAACGGTGTGTCTGCCCTTGAAGGAGTGGTGATACACAAACCAGTGATAGGCCCGAGTCATACTTCTCAGAGAGGGACGTATATTGTCGCTGAATCTCCAGTCATTGGTCGATAGGAAGGAGGTACGGTGATGGAGGGGGGAGCTGCAATGGGTATGTGG
>JBAKBP010029551.1:5000-26981 GCA_037953745.1 Lithodes maja
CTTGAAAGGGGCTCAAGGGGGTGTAATCTTAAGCTTGATGGATACCTAGAGACCAAACTAAAAACCTCCCCTTAAAGGGAGCTCAGATGGTATTTTTGCAGCATAATTTACTGGTTCGGCTCAATGGTTTAAGGAAGGGGTTTAGTTTGCTCTCTAAACCTCCATCAAACTTGAAAAAACACCCACAAGACCCCCCTTCGATATAAATTTGTAAATTTTTCGGTAGAAAAATGTCCCAGCCGAAGGGCGATTCCTCTTCAAATACAGACTCGCTATCGCTTGCCAGGAAAAAAATCGAACCCTAAATGGCACGAAAGGTCTTAATATTGGCAAATAAATGGGGCAAAAGGTCTGAATATCGCCAAACTAATGGGGCGAATGTCTTGAAATCTCATAACTAATAGGGCTAAACATGAGGGAGGAGGAGGATTCTAAAACCAACTGCCTCCCCTTAAGGGGAGATATCCACTTGAGGGATTTTTTTCTGGACCCCTTTCTCCCTCATGTTTAGCCCCATTGCTTTTGAGATTTTAAGACCTTCGCCCTAGTAGTTTGGATATTTTAAGACAGTTTGCCCCATTTCTGTCAATTTTAAGACCTTTGGTGCCGTTAAGGTGTCGATTTTTTCCTGGCGAGCGATAGCGAGCCTGTAATTTAAGAGCAACCGGCCTCGACATTTTTCTATCGAAAAATGTACAAATTTATCTTGAAAGGGGGTCTAGCGGATGTAATTTTAAGCTTGATGAAAAAGTAGGGAACAAACTAAATATCTCCCCTTAAGACAGAGACAAGACAAGGAGAAAGACATGTGATCTAGTATGAATGAAGTTGTGGATAGTATGACATATAGAGTGAACAAGGTGGATGCATAATGGAGTTGTGGATAGTATGACATATAGAGTGAACAAGGTGGATGCAGAATGAAGTTGTGGATAGTATGACATATAGAGTGAACAAGGTGGATGCAGAATGGAGTTGTGGATAGTATGACATATAGAGTGAACAAGGTGGATGCAGAATGGAGTTGTGGATAGTATGACATATAGAGTGAACAAGGTGGATGCAGAATGGAGTTGTGGATAGTATGACATATAGAGTGAACAAGGTGGATGCAGAATGGGGAGAGGGTGTATTGTATGGTATGAGGTTGGGCCATAATGTTCACAGGGATGTATGTTAGCGTTATATATCTAATCATTATTCGTTGGGAATGGATTCAAGTAATAGAGGTGAAGGGGTATGGAAGATATTATGGTGCAAGGAATCAATGATAGATTTTGTATTTTTTCTATGTGAGCGAGGGAGACCAAAGGCAGAACTGTATGTAGCGAGTACTTTCCCCAGAGTTGAAAGAGTGACAGGGCCAAAATCAAGGGACGTTCGAGCAAAAATGCCTGGACACACAAAGTTTGAAGCAATCTAAGTCATAGAAAGAGGGAAAGTTATTCTGGGAGAGAGTTCCAGAGCTCAGCTGTTGAATAGAAGAAATACTGAGAATAATGGTTCACTCTTGGGTTGGAGAGTGGCACAGCGTAGGAGTGGGATTGTGTTGCAAGACGGGTACTACGTACCCTACATAGAAGAGGTGGTATACACTGGGAGAGATCTGAGGAACACTGATTATTGTTGTAGTGATAGAATAGCGAAAGCGATGCAACATTGCGACGAAGAGAGATTGCAGTGAGTTGGTGAGTGGACGGTAGTTAATGATAGGAAATTCTACTTTGTCTGGGAGTGTAGTGTGAGAGGATCCACCCCACACATGTGAACAATACTCAATAGGCCTACAAGGACGCACCGTGCCCCTGTACAGAGCCAGAAGCTGTGCAGGGGAAAAGAACCCCTTGAGGCGGTTGAGCACACCCAGTTTCTGGGAGGCTGCCTTAGCAAGACTGGTAATATGGTCCCTCCAGGAGAGAGCATAAGAAAACGAGACACCGAGAATATTGAGAGAAGATGAAGGATTGATTTGTGTATTGTTGAAATATAGGGGATACTCCTTTGGGAGTTCCCGACGGGTTGTAAGATGGAGAAATTTGGTTTTGGAAGCATTAAAGGCAACAAGGTTTTCTCTGCCCCAATTGGAAATAGTAGTTAGATCAGAAGATAAGTGTTGCATGGCTTCATTAAGTTTGTTTTTGATGGATTGCTGGCGGGGGAGGGGGGGGGGAAGGGGGGGTTCTGGAAAACTAATTGAGTAGTGTTAGGTAGAGTCGTCTGGCGTATAAATGGATGGGACTGAAAGTACATACAGTTGAGAAGATAATTTATGAAAATTAGAAAGAGAATGGGAGATAGGTCTGAGTCCTGAGGAACACCGGAGTTGATAGGATGAGGAAGTGAGCGTTGGCCGTCCACAACCGCAGCTATGGAACGGCTGGAAAGGAAATTGGAAACAAAGGCACAGATGGAGGGATAGAAACTGAAGGAGGGTAGTTTAGAAATTAACGATTTGTGCCAGACTCTATCAAAGGCCTTCGATATGTCTAGCACAATGGAAAAGGTCTCACCGAAGTCCCGAAAGAAGGATGACCAAGAGTTAGTAAGATATGAAAGAAGATCACCAGTAGAGCGACCCTTTCTCCCTCTCCTCCACCCCTCTCGCCATCTCCTCCACCCCTCTCCACCACCCCTCTCTCCCTCCACACCTGCTCTCCTTCTCTTTCTCTCCTCCACTACTCTCTCCCTCTCCACCACCTCTCTCTCCCTCTCCTCCACCCCTCTCTCCCTCCACACCTGGTCTCCTTCTCTTCCTCTCCATCACCCTCACCGCCTCCCCATCGACCAATGACTGGAGATTTAGCGACAATAAACGTCTCTAGGCCAGCCAATCTCGGAAAGGGACGACCAGGGCCCATATACCCCCTCTTATTATACCGTACATTTCACCTCTATCATCCTCTCTATTATATGAATGTACATGCTAAAATTGCTATGCAGGATTCGAAACTGCATAATAAATCGTAGCCTTGTGCATCATGCTTTAAGGGGAGGTTTTTAGTTTGTTTCTTACTCCTCCAGCAATCTTAAAATGTCACCCCCTTGACACCATTACAAGATAAATTTGTAAATTTTTCGGTAGAAAAATGTCCCGGCCGAAGGCCGGTTACTCTTAAATTACAGGCTCGCTATCGCTCGCCAGGATAAAATCGACACCTAAATGGCACGAAAGGTCTTAAAATTGACATAATGGGGCGGACATTCTTAAAATCACCAAACTAATGGGGCAAAAGTCTTAACATCTCAAAAGCAATGGGGTTAGACATGAGGGAGAAAGGGGTCAAGAAAAAAGTCCCCCAAGTGGAAATCTCCCCTTAACTGTCTTCGTGGCGCAATGCATAAGTGTGTTGATTTTCGGTGTGAGCGTCCTGGGTTCGAATCCCCGGACTGCCACATGTATTTGTTAACCTCATTAATCGAGATTAGGAGTAAAGTTGGTTGGTGGAGAGAACAAATTAATATCAACTCGCGCTGTATTCTTTCTTCTTCACCCTTATTTCATCGTCCTCTCCCTTATGTATGCAAACAGTCCTTCCACATACAGTCCTTCCACAAACAGTCCTTCCACAAACAGTCCTTCCACATACAGTCCTTCCACATACAGTCCTTCCACAAACAGTCCTTCCACAAACAGTCCTTCCACAAACAGTCCTTCCACATACAGGCCTTCCACATACAGTCCTTCCACATACAGTCCTTCCACAAACAGTCTTTCCACATACAGTTCTTCCACAAACAGTTCTTCCACAAACAGTTCTTCCACATACAGTTCTTCCACAAACAGTTCTTCCACATACAGTTCTTCCACATACAGTTCTTCCACACACAGTTCTTCCACACACAGTTCTTCCACACACAGTTCTTCCACATACAGTTCTTCCACACACAGTTCTTCCACAAACAGTTCTTCCACATACAGTTCTTCCACATACAGTTCTTCCACATACAGTTCTGTTCTTCCACATACAGTTCTTCCACACACAGTTCTTTCACAAACAGTTCTTCCACATACAGTTCTTCCACAAACAGTTCTTCCGCACACAGTTCTTCCACATACAGTTCTTCCACACACAGTTCTTCCACATACAGTTCTTCCACAAACAGTTCTTCCACAAACAGTTCTTCCACAAACAGTTCTTCCACAAACAGTTCTTCCACACACAGTTCTTCCACACACAGTTCTTCCACACACAGTTCTTCCACACACAGTTCTTCCACACACAGTTCTTCCACACACAGTTCTTCCACACACAGTTCTTCCACACACAGTTCTTCCACATACAGTTCTTCCACACACAGTTCTTCCACACACAGTTCTTCCACACACAGTTCTTCCACACACAGTTCTTCCACACACAGTTCTTCCACATACAGTTCTTCCACATACAGTTCTTCCACATACAGTTCTTCCACACACAGTTCTTCCACACACAGTTCTTCCACACACAGTTCTTCCACACACAGTTCTTCCACAAACAGTTCTTCCACAAACAGTTCTTCCACAAACAGTTATTCCACATATAGTTCTTCCACAAACAGTTCTTCCACAAACAGTTCTTCCACACACAGTTCTTCCACATACAGTTCTTCCACATACAGTTCTTCCACATACAGTTCTTCCACAAACAGTTCTTCCACAAACAGTTCTTCCACAAACAGTTCTTCCACATACAGTTCTTCCATAAACAGTTCTTCCACAAACAGTTCTTCCACATACAGTTCTTCCACACACAGTTCTTCCACACACAGTTTTTCCACACACAGTTCTTCCACAAACAGTTCTTCCACACACAGTTCTTCCACACAGTTCTTCCACACACAGTTCTTCCACATACAGTTCTTCCACACACAGTTCTTCCACACACAGTTCTTCCACATACAGTTCTTCCACACACAGTTCTTCCACATACAGTTCTTCCACACACACACCTTATTTCTTTATCATACATATAATTCCCTTAAATCATTTCACCTTCCCTAAGAACCCTCACTGTATGAAGGGGAGGTTTCTAGTTTGTTGCTTAGACCTCCATCAAGCTTAAAATTACATCCCCTAGACCCCCTTTCAAGATATACTGTATATGTACATTTTTCGGTAGAAAAATGTCCCGGCCGAAGGCCGATTCCTCTTAAGTTACAGGCTCGCTATCGCTCGCCAGAATAAAATCGACACCTAAATGGCAAGAAAGGTCTTAAAATTGACAGAATGGGGCGGAAATTCTTAAAAATCACCAAACTAATGGGGCAAAAGTCTTAAAATCTCAAAAGCAATGGGGCTAGACATGAGGGAGAAAGGAGTCAAGAAAAAAGTCCCTCAAGTGGAAATCTCCCCCTACCTGCAATCCTCTCTCACCTTCCCCATCATAACTTCGTGTTCACCCTCAAATGCTGCCTCTTTCCATTATACATCATTCGTTCCGCTTGATTCATCCTCACTATCACTGGCTCATTATTCACTATCCCCTTCTTCCACTATCATCATCATTGCTTCCACTTCACCCTCTCACACTTTCTCATTATTCACTATCCTCTTCCACTATCATCATCATTGCTTCCTCTTCACCCTCTCACACTTTCCCATTATACACTATCCTCTTCTTCCACTATCATCATCATTGCTTCCTCTTCACCGTCTCACACTTTCTCATTATTCACTATCCTCTTCTTCCACTATCATCATCATTGCTTCCTCTTCACCCTCTCACACTTTCTTTCCATACCCTACATTTCACTCTCATCACCTTCATTATGATTATTAAGGAGTTTTATCTTTCCGGGTTGTATCCATTCGACCCCATTCACCCTAATGTTTTAAGACGTTTATCCTCATCCAGGTGTCGATTTATACCTGGCGAGCGATAGCGAGCCACCATATTTTGGATGTGTTAAGACAGCTAGCTAAATTTGTACATTTTTCGATAGAAAAATATCTCCAGCGAAGCCGGATCTCTCCAAAATGTGCTGGCTCGCTATCGCTCGCCAGGAAAAAAACAACACCTGGATGGGGATAAACGTCTTAAAACAGTAAGCTGAATGGGGCCGAATGACAACCCGGATAGAGAAAAAAAACAGGTCACCCACCGGGGAGGTTTCCAATTGAGGGATTTTTTTTTCGAACTTCCTTCTCCCTCACGTTTAGCCCCATTGATTTTGAGATTTTAAGACGTTTACCCCCATTAGTTTGGCGATTTTAATAACTTTCGCCCCATTTGTCAATTTCAAGATCTTTCGTGCCATTTAGGTGTCTATTTTTTTCTGGCGAGCGATAGCGAGCCTGTAACTTAAGAGGAATCGGCCTTCGGCCGGGACCTTTTTCTACCGAAAAATGTACATATTTATCTTGAAAGGGGGTCTAGGGGATGTAATTTTAAGCTTGATGGAGGTCTATGCAACAAACTAGAAACCTCCCCTTAACATATGTTGTATTCATTATCTCTCTCTGTCGCCATTGTCATATCTTACTCTTCACCTCCTCATAATTATAACCCCTTCACTTCCTAACCCCTTCTTTCCATATACTACGTGTCATTCCATTAACCCTTTCACACCTCACCACTATGATCACATTTCCTTAAGCCGGTGTCACACGAACGCTTTTTCCGTCAATTTTCCATGAGCAAGTTTGTTCTCATATTATTTCGGAACATTTTTGCACTGGTATCGGTAACTAGACTGAAGGTAGATTATGTTAGGTGGCTGAATTCTGATACAGTGTATTTTTTTAAGCTTTCAGACCATAATTGCCCGTAAAAATTGCTCGAAAAAGGGCTCGTGTGACTCCGGCTTTATTCTTACCATCCTTTCCTTTCACTTACATCACCATTTTTTCCTGCTCATCCTCATCTGTTTCCCACACCTAATGTTAACCCTTTCAAGCTCCAATACGCATTTCTGTTCAGTTTCTGGCTACTATTAGACGATTTTATTCAGATTAGTAACGGTATATGGAAGTCAAAGGGTTGATTGAAATAGTATTTACCCTTTTAATGCCCACAGATACTTCCTAAGCTGCATAAAATCGTCTAATGATAGCCAAAATAAACTTCTAAAACGCGTCAGAGCTTCAAAGGGTTAACACTCTCTCAATAATCAACTCTCAATATATTCACTACCATCCTCTTTCGCCATCATCCCAAGTTCATATTCCTGACCTTCACGTTCCCTTCATTTCTGTCTCCAGCCTCACCTCCTGCCACACCACATTACTACGCTTAAGGGGAGGCAGACCGTTTGTTTGGTCTATTAATTCATTTATTCATATATTTTGTTTATTTTCCTCCCTAGACTTCCATCAAGCTTAGAAAAACACCCCCTAGACCCCCCTTCAAGATAAATTTGTAAATTTTTCGGTAGAAAAATGTCCCGGTTCCTCTTAAAATAACAGGCTCGCTATCGCTCGCCAGGAAAAAATCGACACCTAAATGGCACGAAACGTCTTCAAATTGACAACGAAATGGCCCGCCAAACTGACGGGCCGAACGTCTTTTCATCTCAAAACTAGTGGGGCTAAACAGTAGGGAGAAGGAGGTCCAGAAAAACGGTCTGCCTCCCCTCCCCTTAAGGGAAGTGGAGCTCAGTGGTAAGGAGCACGAAAACGGAAACGAAAGACTAGGGTTTAAGTCCACGCAGAAGAGACTAAGTTTTGAAGACATAATAATCCTTGTAACGCCGTTCTAAATTAGTATACATGGATTTGACTACAGCCTATCCCAATTATACCTATAAACTGCCATATATCCTTCCTAAGCTTCATTAAATCGTGTAAGTGCAGCTGAAATCCAATGAAAAGCCGTCGCTGGTACAGAACGAGTTAAGGGAAGTGTAACTCAGTGGTAAGGAGCTGATAACGGAAACGAAAGACTAGGGTTTAAGTCCACGCAGAAGAGACGAAGTTTTGAAGACATAATAAACCTTGTAACGCCGTTCTATATTGCTATACATGCATTACATTTTGATTACAACCACGCGATAAGAAAATATTGACAGAGATCTCAGATAATTAAATGTTCAACCATGTTCGATTATACTGAGTATGGTATGATATCATTTTCAAGCTGAACGTAGACTATATTAGTAAGTACCGTCACCTAACGTAAACATTTGATTAAATTAACATCTCGAAGCTATAATATATTAATTGTCTTGGGCTATGCAGGACCTACAGGCTACTGCAAGGCATGTACAGTCGGATACCATAGTCTCTAGCCCTCGCATAAGAATTCGTGGACCCCCTGTTGACTATGGTATCCCAGTGAACTATCAACGACAAAAGTTCGTTCTTCCAACCAGCCACTGAGTGAATCCGAAACACCTGAGGGTCGACAAACGAAGCATCTGAAAGAAGTGCTATTTATACCCAATACATGCTTCGTTTTTCGACCCACAGGTGATTCAGATTCACACAGTGGCAGGTTGCGGAAGCACACTTTTGTCTTTGATATTACTGTGAACTTTAACCCTTTCACTCATTTATGATGCAGAGGTTGCCAGATTAGCAATAATAAATAGAGTTCTCTTACTCTTATAATTACCTCTCCAAAATTAGTTTTCTGCCCACAGCTAACTCAAAGACAACTGCAGATGTTGAAGTAACTAAACTAAAGGTTTCTAAATACCCCTGATGGTAACAAAGGCTTTAAAGTATCCCCAATAGGCTCAACACAGCTAACTCAAAGACAACTGCAGATGTTGAAGTAACTAAACTAAAGGTTTCTAAATACCCCTGATGGTAACAAAGGCTTTAAAGTATCCCCAATAGGCTCAACATCGCGTCATATGTCGGAGAGGGTTAAGACATAAATATTGGCTCAATATGAATTATCGATTAACAAAACGAACTTCCGAAATGTAAGTATACTATTAAGTATTAAAAATATGATTCAATTAAAGTTGGGATAGCTTCAAAAACTTATAGCAACGACCTTATGTCCCGTAGTGTACAGTCGCGCTAATAAGTAATGTCTCGGCACCAAGTATGTTTTGATCAATAATTGGTATCAGCAATATTGACACGTGGTTTCTTCTTTCTGAGTGAGAAATATAATCATGTTCCTACACTTACCCACCCCATTCAACAACTGACAGACATTAATACAGCACAGAGCCAGCCAAACGTAATGACTGCTGAAACATGACTTATTAGCGCGACTGTACACAGGTAAATACATATATACAATAAGACAAGGATAAATACATAAATGATTCCCTTCACTCCCACAATTACCATATCTTAATACACTCACTTGGTCCATCATCTCTCTTTCTCCTTCTGACCTCTCTTCTTCTAATATCTTATTTACCCTTAAGCCGCTGTCACACGAGCCCTTTTTCGAGCAATTTTTACGGGCAATTATGGTCTGAAAGCTTAAAAAATTACACTTGATCAGAATTCAGCCGCCTAACATAATCTACCTTCAGTCTAGTTACCGATACCAGTGCGAAAATGTCCCGAAATGATGCGAGGAAAACTTGCTCATGGAAAACTGACGGAAAAAGCGCTTGTGTTACTCCGGCCTTACATTGACCAGCCTGCCTCGCTCCCCATACCTACTCTTTCTTTTCCCTCTTCACTTCACTGTTTCATTCCATCAACATTTGACTTACCTCTATCTTATACGACCTGTCCTGTCTCCTCAACTATTCTCTCTTAATCCTTTATTTTCTTGGTTTGTTTTTTATTATCTTTGTTTTGTTTTTTGTTTGTTTTGTGTGTTTTGTTTGTTTTTGTGAGTTTGTTTTGTTTGTGTTTGGTGTTTGTTTTGTTTGTTTTTGTGTTTGTTTTGTTTGTGTTTTGTTTGTTTTTGTGTTTGTTTTGTTTGTGTTTAGTTTGTTTTTGTGTTTGTTTTGTTTGTGTTTAGTTTGTTTTTGTGTTTGTTTCGTTTGTTTTTGTGAGTTTGTTTCGTTTGTTTTTGTGAGTTTGTTTTGTTTGTGTTTGTTTTGTTTGTTTTGTGTTTGTTTTGTTTTGTTTTGTTTGTTTTGTGTGTTTGTTTTGTTTGTGTTTAGTTTGTTTTTGTGTTTGTTTCGTTTGTTTTTGTGAGTTTGTTTCGTTTGTTTTTGTGAGTTTGTTTCGTTTGTTTTTGTGAGTTTGTTTTGTTTGTGTTTGTTTTGTTTGTTTTTGCGTTTGTTTTGTTTGTGTTTAGTTTGTTTTTGTGTTTGTTTTGTTTGTGTTTAGTTTGTTTTTGTGTTTGTTTCGTTTGTTTTTGTGAGTTTGTTTCGTTTGTTTTTGTGAGTTTGTTTTGTTTGTGTTTGTTTTGTTTGTTTTTGTGTTTGTTTTGTTTGTGTTTAGTTTGTTTTTGTGTTTGTTTTGTGTGTTTGTTTTGTTTTGTTTGTTTTGTTTTGTTTGTGTTTTGTTTGTTTTGTGTGTTTGTGTTTAGTTTGTTTTTGTTTGTTAAGTGTGTTTTGTTTGTTTTGTGTTGTGTGTGTGTTTGTTTTGTGTGTTTGTGTTTAGTTTGTTTTTGTTGTTTTGTTTGTGTTTTGTTTGTTTTTGTGTGTTTTGTTTGTTTTTGTGTGTTTGTTTTGTTTCTTTTTGTTTGTTTTGTTTGTTGTGTTTTGTTTGTTTTGTGTTGTGTGTGTGTTTGTTTTGTTTGTTTTGTTTGTTTTTTTGTTTGTGTTGTTTGTGTGTTTGTTTTTTGTGTGTGTTTTTTTGTTGTTGCTCAATCTCTAGACTATTGGCTAAATCCTCTAGATCCTGCGAGACCCCTAGATTATCGAGTGAAGCTTCTAGGTGTTGGTTGCTTAAGGGGGTACTACTCACTTGTTCTAGACCTCCTTCTCCTTCATGTTTAGCATATTAGTTTTGAGATTTTAAGACCTTCCTTCCATTAGTTTGTCGATTTTAAGACCTTTTGCCCCATTTCGTTGTCAATTTCAAGACCTTTCGTGCCATTTAGGTGTCTATTTTTTCCTGGCGAGCAATAGCGAGCCTCTAATTTTAAGAGGAACCAGCCCTCGGCCGGGACAATTTTCTATCGAAAAATTTACAAATTTATCTTCAAGGGGGTTTCTAGGGGGTGTTTTCTTAAGCTTGATGGAGGTCTAGCGAGGAAACTAAAAAATACATTAATAAATGAATTAATAGCCCCAAAACAGCCACTAGCCCCTTAAACTGTGTCGCCCTTGATTACGACAATGGAGCTTCGATACATTTGTTACTTCGTTTTTCCACACTTACCGCCCAGTACATGGTGACAGCTTATTTGCTCAACTTCTTTCCCTCTGCATCTACATTAATCTGTCGCCTACATGATTCATACTCCTACGATCTCTATAGCCCCTGATGTAACTTATATTCTGCCTATAACTTCCTTTAGATCACACAACCTATATGTCCTCTTCTATAAATTACCTTCTACCCCCCTCTCTCTCTCTCTCTCTCTCTCTCTCTCGTTATATATATATTTATACAGTATATATATATATATAAGGATTTTAAGATGCGGCAAAGAGCCTTGCATTTCCTGTCTCAATTCTTAATTAGTCGACAGGTGGCTGAGTCCCTCTCCTTCGTACGACTGATTCGGTGTCAGACAGTAATACGCATAAGGCACTGTATCTAACCCGGCGAGTTATGCTCCATAACTCGGTCCAGATTCTGGGTGATGTCTGTATGGTCTTGTTCGAGGCCGTACAGGTACGCCAAAACTTGAGAGTGTATTTGGTAAAGAAACTATCGGAAGAGACAGGGAGAAGGTTAATATTGTCGCCAGTATTATCACCAACTCTTGCCTCCCCAGATGCTTTGAGCACCGTTAATTGTGTTGGACTCTACACGTGCCACTACTTCCAGACTGAAGAGTGAGTTAGCTCATTAAGCTATGCCTAGTAAGAGTCACGCGCGTGGGTCTTTTCAGTCGCCACAGTCAACAAGTAAGACTCACCCCCGATCTGGAATTAGTGGCACAGCTAGAGGTCGCGGTCAGGCTAAGGGCAAGGGTAGGTGGTTTAGAGGTCAATCTAGGATGGCTATGATGGCAGAGCCTCTCATCCCCCAGTACAGTCTTCTGAGTCAACACCTTTCCAATAAAAAAACTGATGATCCACTACGCTCTCTCACTCCCAGGGCCCATGAAGGGCGAGTCGGTTCCGTAAAACCAGTTTCGTAACTGGGGAATTCCGGGTGTGTTACCGGGCATGGCCCCGCGATACATGGGCCCATACACAAATTATTTCAAAGTACCTGGCCTTGCGCCAAGGGAATCAAACGTTTGTTGGGAATAGGGTAATGATCCCGACAGGTTTTGGTCCAACAGGACATTTGAATTTGGCGGTATCGTGTCGCTTGTACGATTTCGGCTGGTTCTTTGTGTATTGTAGTTTATTCTTAAGTTAGGTTAAATATTAACTGTAATGTATAAATATCTACATCAGCTCTAGATGTATTATGAAACCAAGTTATGGGTTATAATTATTATGAGCCAGCAGCCATATGTAATTTCGCGAAGCGATCGGACGCCGGCCCTTCAGTCTCTCAATCAACACCATACAGTCAACATCTCCCCCGGCTCTGACTCAACCCACAGTTCACCATGTGCTACAACTACTAATAATTATAACAACAGTCCTACATCACCAGTCCTCTTAAGCTAAGTTCATTGTATCGATATTGTATTATGTGAACATTCCTACATGTCATGCAATTGAACTAGCCGTGTGTGGGGGACTGGATTACACCCATCGACGAATACCTCGTTGGTAATTAGATTATAACTATTTGTTGGGATATTTCATGTACCAGTGATATATAATTTAACCGTTATCTAAATTCCCGACAAATATTGGTCCTTCGTGCCCTCAAGCTTCATTACCGTAGTCCCGTTTTGTTTGCTTCCTAGACGCTTGTGGGCTTACAAATGGCTGCCGCCTCGCGCGTTGTTGGCCGACTGCCATTTCCCTAGTTTACACCCAGCTTCTTCCCTCTTGTTTTTTACCATTTAGGCGCCGTCTCTATTTTTTTGGGGACTAGTTTCCAGGTTTTTTTGGGCGTGTGCTCCTTGGCGTTTTTTGGTGGGTTAGCTGGGCTGGAGATTAGGGTAGGGGTTGTTTCGTCGGTCTCCATTTTGCGCTCATAGGCTTGGCTAGGCTAGGCAGTCTAGGCCTACAGGTGTCTGTGGTGGCTATTCATTTCGCTTTGGTGGTGTGCCTGTGGTGTTAGTTGTGTTGTGTCATTGTGGGACTCGTTATTAATTTTGCTGGTGGGGAGGGTTCTCATGTGACATTTTAGATTTCAATTTCATAATAGCCTAGGCCTAGTTGCTTACAGTGGCGGTCATGAGTGTCGGTCTTTGTTAATTCCTAAGCGATTGACAGTTAATAGTCAGACCTCATGATTGTAGCTTAACCAACTAGCTTACCTATAAAGGGCTTACAATAATTAGTGCTTCACCTTACCCTTTCTTTTAATGGATTTAGTATTTAATTCTTTTGTCTAGTTAGATAATTTCCTTTCGATAGTTTATATTAAGGGGGATGTAAGTATTATGTAATCCTTTTAGACCTTAACGATGACAGATTTGAAGAAACTTAAGATTCTTAAGGGAGGGATGAAGGGAAGTTTAAATAGATGTTTAAGAGATCTTGATGAATTTTTAATAAGTGCCACGGCTGATCAGATAAAAGGTAAATTTGCTACTGTTACTAAATCGCTAGCTACTTATGATAGTTATGCTCAGCAGGTATATGGTTTATTGACAGTTACTGACGATGTGGAAGAAGAAATGTCGGCAGATCTTGAGTACTTTGAGGACGTTAATACAGCCTTAGCCAGACTATCTTCCACCCAAGAATCAACCTCTGTTAAGGATACTGGTACACCAAAGGCGACTGGTTTTAACCTGCCGAAGCTTACTTTGCCTACCTTTTCCGGGGATTCGGCTACCTGGACTGGATTTTGGGATATTTTTGAGTGTTCCGTCCATCATAATAAAACACTCACATCCATCCAAAGGTTCACATATCTCCGTGGTCAATTGAAATGGGAGGCATTGAAGTTAGTCGATGGGTACAAGCTAGAAGCTACCACCTACGAGTCTGCAGTGGAGTTGCTGAAGAGAACTTACGGGAGAGTGGAAGTCATCAAGACCGCTTTAATTACCAAATTCTTCACACTAGATCCTCCATCCTATGATGTGGCGGACCTAAAGGAGTACTATGCCTCCTTTGAGAGCCTCCTCTGATGTATGGAGACAATGGCCGTCACCAAGGAGGAGATATTTAGTGTGAATATCTTGAATAAAATACCCTCTCCCCTAAGGGAAATCTTAAGACGACAACTAAGCGACTCTCCACTAAACTTGGAAGCGTTGGTGCAGGTGTGCCAGACTGAAGTCTTCAATATGGAGAGTACTGGACACTACCGACAAGTGGAGATGTCGCCATCTACTGCAGCTTTCCCGGTACAGACTTCTCCTAAACAGAAAAGGCCAATATCATTAGGTTGTAAGTTGTGCAGTGTCCACGGTCATCTGTGGTATCAGTGTCCTAAGTATCCTAAGGCTACACAGAAGATTAGCAAGGCTAAATCGCTTAAGTTATGTACCAGCTGTCTGGCAAGAGACCACTTCAACAGTACCTGCACCAATTCCTACATCAAACCTTGTAAGTATTGCAAGGGGAAACATTGGTTTTCCCTTTGCACCCAGTCTGATCGGCACGACGGCAAAGAAAAGGGGAGAACCCCCAAAGAGTCACATGAGAAAAGTAAGAGCGAGGGTGATAAAGTATCTGCCATGTCCATTGCTTCTCGAGAATGTCAATTGCTTCCTACTATGATGCTGCCAGTAGTGGGGAGTAATAATAATACTATAATGACGCGCACCTTACTTGACCAGTGCTCACAGAGGTCATTCGTTCTGCGGTCATCATTACCCCAGCTCAAGTGTACCAGCAAGGGTCAAGAGAATTTGCGTCTCCATGGTTTCACTGGTGAAATAGATTCCAGTGACTATGATATTGTGGAGATTTCATATGTTTATAGAAAAAAGGTATGTCCCATCAAGGCTGTTGTGGTCGACTCACTACCCAGTTTCTATATAGCATCAGAGATTCAACCACATTTGAAATATCTCAGAAGCAAGGGGTATAAACTGGCTGATGATCAACTCTCTGCTAACAATGGTATTATGCTACTGGTCGGAGCTGATTATTACTACGACCTGGTTCACCCTGGATATCGGCGGGTAGATAAGCTTATAATGCTCCCCACGATCCAAGGGTATGCCATTTCTGGATCCTATGCCACTTCCTCTCAAGACACACAGGTGGAGGTGGTTACGGTCCTCAAGGTAGCAATAAGCCCCATAGATAAATATATTAGGCCAAATGTGCCTGATAATACATGTACTGATATAGATAAGCTATGGGACTTGGACAATATTGGAATTGACCCACATGAACTTGATCGTGAGTCCAAGCTAGCGTTAAGCTCGTATGAAGAGACTGTAACGTATGACTCGGCAGAGGTCAGTATGTGGTAAGGCTCCCTTGGAATGATAACAAGAGTAAATTACCTACTAATTTCCATCTAGCACTTGGTAGGTTACGTGGCCTTCAGAAGCAGTTTG
Source organism: Lithodes maja (assembly GCA_037953745.1). Taxonomy (NCBI): domain Eukaryota; kingdom Metazoa; phylum Arthropoda; class Malacostraca; order Decapoda; family Lithodidae; genus Lithodes; species Lithodes maja. Next base: position 20,558 of record JBAKBP010029551.1, read on the forward strand.
TCAAGGATCCAAGTTATTGCGAGACTTATGCGGCAGTTTTAGCCGAGCAGGTACAACGTGGATTTGTGGAGAGAGTAGATCTCGGTGAGTATGGGGATAACATCCATTACCTTGCTCACCATGGGATTAAAAAGGACAGTTCCACCACTCCTGTTCGTATTGTGTATGACTGCTCTGCTAAATCCAGTGATCGCTCCTATAGCCTGAATGATTGTCTGTACACGGGTCCGTCCCTGGTCTCTGATCTAGCGCAAATTATGTTGCGCTTCAGATGTCATAAGTTTGCATGGGTCGCCGATATTGAGAAGGCCTTCCTGATGCTTCAACTCCATCGTGAAGACAGGGACTCGACAAGATTTTTATGGCCGCGGGACCCAATGGATCTAGATTCAGAGTATCTGGTCTACAGGTTCAGAGTCGTCTTATTCGGGGCGACCTGTTCCCAGTTCCTTCTCAACGCCACTATCTTGCGTCATCTTGAGGAGGCTGGACTAGATCCTGACTTCAAGAATGAGATCTATGTGGACAATCTTCAAGGCACCGGAGACAATGAAGATTTATTGCTCAAGAGATGCTGGGAGATCCGTGATATATTTGCCAAGGCTTATTTATACTTAAGAGAATGGGCCACTAATAGTGATCTTTTGAAAGGTCAATTTGCTTCTGACGGTGTAGCTACTGAGAATAGTGAGGTGAAGTTTTTAGGCCACAAATGGGACACTACCACAGATTGTATATCCTTCTGTCACACCCCATGCGGCAGTGAGCTTATGACCAAGCGAAACTGCTTAAGCTTGTCAGCGAGGTTGTTTGATCCCCTAGGTTTTTTGCTGCCTGTAACAATCCGTGCTCGTATGTTTTTACAGCAACTGTGGCGGCTAAAACTAGATTGGGATACGCCCCTCCCGATTGAGTTACAAGATACTTGGCAGTTGATTCGGTCGGACCTTTCCACATGTTGCAAGGTCCAACTTAATCGTCAGGTTATTAGTGGTCAACAGGTGGATCTACATGCCTTTTCTGATGCTAGTAATAGTGCGTACGGTATTGCCATATACGTATGCAATGGTAGTGAAGCGACGCTGGCTATAGCGAAGGCCAAAGTAGCCCCTATAAAGAAGATTACAGTTCCTAAATTAGAACTTACTGCATTGCTTCTGTCTGCTCGTCTAATAAAGTTTACACTGGATGCTTATGCAGACGTACTACAGATTAATAAAGTCTATGTCTGGAGCGACAGTCAAATAGCGCTTTCATGGGTACACAGCCAGAAAGTGTTACCTGTTTATGTTTCTAATCGCACTGATGAGATTCATGACTTAGTTCCTACAGCTACATTTCGCTATGTGAGCACCAGGGATAACCCCAGTGACATCATTTCACGGGGGATCTCGGCACAGCAGTTTATGTCTTCCTCTATTTGGTGGCATGGACCTCCATGGCTTACATCTCCAACTGAGTGGCCTCAGGATTTCAGGGATTACATATCTGATCCTTCAAGTCGGCCCCAAGATGATGTGTTAAGTAGTTCGAATGTGAGTACTACACATCAGGATAACAAGTTGGTAGAGTGGGAACGTTACGGCAGCTATGATCAAGTAATACGGGTATTTGCATGGATATACCGTTTCATTAACAACATGAGAAGTCGGGCTCACAGGTCTTTCCTTAGTGAAGATTCGAAGCATATCAGACTCCATGAATTTAGATCAGCAGAAGCAAAACTAATATGTTTAGTACAAAGGGAATCTTATCCTACTGAACATCAAATCCTGAGCAAGGAGTCAAAGGCCAAACCCTCAAACTTAATGATGCAGCTAGGATTATATATGGAAGGAGGCATTATTAAGTGTAGAGGCAGGATACAAAAAGCGGACATTACTGATTCTGCGAAATATCCTGTCCTCCTTAGCTCCTCTCATTTGATTACCAAACTGTTGATTCGCCAATGCCATAGGACCTGCCTACATTTTGGCGTAAATTATGTTCTGGCGTATATGCGACAACGTTGGTGGATCCCTAAGATGCGACAAGCAATTAAAGGGATCCACAATAGCTGTACTATCTGTAAAAGATTACAGGGTAAGCCTTACTCCCCAGTTGATCTACCTCCCTTGCCTGAGTTCAGGGTACAAAGGACTGAACCATTTCAGGTAACCGGGGTAGACTACACCGGAGCGATTCATGTTAGAGAATCGCCCGGTAATATCGTAAAGGTATATGCCGTCCTATTCACATGTGCGGTAACCAGAGCGATTCATATTGAATTGATTGACGACCTATCCAGTGAGGGGTTTTTGCATACTCTAAGACGCTTTTGCAGGCCGCAATGGTTTCCCTCAAATTATTATGAGCGATAATGCGACTTGTTTTGTCGGGGCCTCTAAATATCTCCAGAGTTTAATGGATGACCCGCAGGTTGTGGCTACCCTCACTGGAAAGGGTTGTCAATGGAGATTTATACCAGCACGTGCACCATGGTTCGGGGCGATTTGGGAGAGAACTATCGGTATCGTCAAATCTGCCATGAAGAAGGTATTAGGAAGGGCACTGGTGACCAGACGGGAGTTGCAAACCATCTTAATAGAAATTGAGATGTCAGTCAACGACAGGCCCTTGACCTATACCTCGGCAGATGTTGATGACCTCTTACCCATTTCGCCTTCTATGCTAACACGTGGACGAACCCTTAATACCTTTCCTAGATCGTCCGTAAATGACGAAGATCTGCAAGACCCTACGTTCGGCAATGCTGACGCCACACGTCGTCGCTTCCAGTATGTAAACAAGGTGTCCGACGATCTATGGAAACGGTGGACCCAAGAATATTTGCTGTCTCTTCGCGAGCGTCACTCTCATAAGATCAAAGGGACTAATCAACGATGGCCTCGTATCGGGGATATCGTCCTGATTCATGATGAGCGTCCTAGGTTATTTTGGAAGCTTGGGAGGATTATCGATTTGTTCCAGGGCATTGATGGTCTTATAAGGGTTGCTAGAATACGAACTTCGACTGGGGTTACTACTCGTCCAGTCGTAAGGTTATATCCCTTGGAGCAGGATGTAGAACTGCCGGATGATCCTGGCGTCTCTACTGATACCCCTCCGCGGGAGAGTGCTGGTGACAGTACTCCTCAAGGTGGGGCAGCTGATGTTGAGAAGGATGATCCTCCTCAGGCTTCAGGTGGCGCTCGTCCCAAAAGGAGGACGGCTATGAGTTCCGTGGATCTTTGGAGATCAAAGATCAAACTAGGTGATCTTTGACTTCGATGTCCTTTATTTGTTCTCTGTATATAGCTCCTGTATATCATTTTTGGTGGCGGGCAATATGTCGGGAATAGGGTAATGATCCCGACAGGTTTTGGTCCAATAGGACATTTGAATTTGGCGGTATCGTATCGCTTGTACGATTTCGGCTGGTTCTTTGTGTATTGTAGTTTATTCTTAAGTTAGGTTAAATATTAACTGTAATGTATAAATATCTACATCAGCTCTAGATGTATTATGAAACCAAGTTATGGGTTATAATTATTATGAGCCGGCAGCCATATGTAATTTCGCGAAGCGATCGGACGCCGGCCCTTCAGTCTCTCAATCAACACCATACAGTCAACATCTCCCCCGGCTCTGACTCAACCCACAGTTCACCATGTGCTACAACTACTAATAATTATAACAACAGTCCTACATCACCAGTCCTCTAAGCTAAGTTCATTGTATCGATATTGTATTATGTGAACATTCCTACATGTCATGCAATTGAACTAGCCGTGTGTGGGGGACTGGATTATACCCATCGACGAATACCTCGTTGGTAATTAGATTATAACTATTTGTTGGGATATTTCATGTACCAGTGATATATAATTTAACCGTTATCTAAATTCCCGACAGAAGCCCTTAGGACTCAGCTTGGCACCCCATATTTTCACAAAATTAGTCCGACAAGCTCTGCTACCATTGATACTAAAAGGAATCACGTTTTTATGGTATCTTGATGATTGGTTAGTGGTGGCAGACTCCAAGATTATATGCCTTCAACATGTCAAATTGATTTTACAACATTTAACAGCCCTGGGTTTCAAGGTGAACCTTTGCAAAATCCAATTTTGTCCCGGTAAGGGTCATCCAATGGGTGGGTCTCCTTTGGAACACCGAAGAGGTCTCCATCAGCCAGAGTGTGGACGATCGGCAGAGATTTCGCAGAAAGGTCTTCCGATTCCTGCACAGTCTGACTACCACACGGAAGTTGTGGGAGTCCCTGGTAGGCTCACTCAATTGGATAAGATTGACGGTACCTCTAGGGCCTAGGCCGTCTGAAGGTGAAACTATTAATCTTTGAAGGGAACAAGTGATTTCTGCTGTTGCCGGCGGAAAGGCTATGGCCTATTCTGAATTTATCCACAACCTAGAGGCAGCCTGTGCGAAGCCAAAAGTATTGCACTCAACAATGACTTAGACGTCTCCTCTGCCGACTGAGTGGGTGGACACGGATGTGTCCGGTACCCTAGGATGGGGGTACCAGTCGAATCTCGGTCACTAAGGTCGGGGCCTAAGGTCCAAGTACAAAGACGTTCATATAAATGCCAAAGAATTGTTAGTCCCTCCCTTTTTTCTGCAGGAGCATGGCTCAACTCTACTGGGAAAGTCAGTAGCCTTCAGAATGGACAATCTGAATGCATTAACATGCATTCAGAAACAAGGCTCGAGTGTTACTGAGGTTGTCGGGAGAGATATTCATGCTAGCCAACAGGCTAGGGATATATCTTCACGCAAAATATCTCCCCGGCGTAGTAAATGTCTGGGCAGAAGCTCTGTCAAGACGACAGAGCACCCTAGTAGAATGGTCCCTCAAGCAAACCATCTTTCAATAGATGATTGCTGGGCCATACCACCTACAAGTGGACTTGTTCATGTCAGAGGAGAATCACAAACTCCCTCTATTCCTCACTCGCTGGGTGCAAACCCAGATGGGAGGACCAGACGATATTCAGGTGGACTGGAACAAATGGAGCTCCACTTATCTGTTTCCGCCACCCGATGCATCTTTAAAGTGCCAAGTAGTTCACAAGTTATGCAGTTATCGCGGCATGATCACGATGATAGCGCCCCTGTGGCCGGCCCAAGTTTGGTATGCCCAGTTGAAGACGTGGTGTGAGAACCTGGTGTCACTCCTGATCTCGTATTTCCACTTAGACATGATTGGAAACCTCAAGACCTCGCTGATTTTCGCCTTTTGAATATTCAGAAGGCAAAATGGCTAACCCACTATGGGGAGAACGTGACTCAGAAACTTATAAATCAATACGCTCCCTCTACCCAACATCAATACCAATCACATTGGAAGGCCTTTATTACTTTGATCATAGAAACTGACCAATGAGAGTCCTCGGTGTCTCTGGTTTTTAATTATTTCGATTATTTGTTCGAACAGATATCCCTGTCAGTTATCACGTTAAAGAACCACCTCACAGTGATTAGATGCCCCTTTTATGATTTAATGGGACTCACAATACCGGATCGGAGGAGCGTGGATTTATACGTGCATGCTTCCGGCTTTGACCACCACCGCGCCAGCTCATGCCCACCTGGTCACTAGATCGGGCGCTTTCATTGCTAAATTCTCATAAGTATAATCGTAATCCTTCATTTGAATTACTATTAAAGAAGGCTGTGTTTCTAATGGCCTTGGCCACTGGTAACCGAGTATCTGAGTTGGCTGCGATGAGTAGCAAACATACATGTCTCAGGTTCTCTAGGCTTGATGTGAGTGTCCACATTGCTCCAACGCCCAATTCTATTGCCAAAAACGAGCATGCTGATCATGTTTTCACTGAACTTGAAGTGCTGGCATTGAAACGCGGCGACAATCATCACTTATTGTGTCCTGTAAAGTCGCTTATACTCTTTATGTGAGCAGCCCGGCCAGGTCGCTCTGGCTTTCACGGACAGGTACTCGCCTTATGAAACGGCAGTTGGCAACTATACTAGTAGATGTAATAAGAGAGAGTAACCCCGGTGCTGTTGGGTGAGCACACGATTTAAGTAAGTGGGAGGCGTCGCTCCGTTTTCTGAGAAATTACTCATTGGATGATATCCCGCAGACCAATTTATGGTCCTCTGATCACACCTTTCTGACGCGGACCCTGTTTGTGAATTTAACTAAACCACATATGTAATGTATAGCTTTAAGGCAGCGAGTCTTAAGTTTAAGAATTAGTGCTATCTGGGAGAAAAGTGGGGAGGGGGGGGGTCAGGTTGGTACCCTCTCCCTGCCATAGAGATGTGGTATTTGTGATAGGATAATGACAATCCATAGTTTCTAAGACTACAAGCCTAGTCATAAGGGTGTTTTGTTTTGTTTTGTTAAGTACCCTGTAGTTTTTAAATACAGTGTACAGTTTTATTTATATATATACTACAT
>JBAKBP010029552.1:0-26980 GCA_037953745.1 Lithodes maja
CAACAATAATGGTACTCTACAAGCATCCTGTTTTCTTTCAACACTTTCTATCTCCCTCTCTCACCTCTCACACACTCACTCACTCACTCACTCACTCTCACAACCACACACACACACACACACACACACTCTCTCTCTCTCTCCTTTCTTTCACCCACATTTTACAAACCCGGAACTACTGTAAATTGAATTCCATATAAGTTTGTGTTATTCTCTCTCTCTAAACACACTACTTTCTTTCTTGTTCCTCATCTTAACCCTCCAGCCCCGGCTATGTATATTATATATATATATCCCCGAAACCCGGGGGTTTGGCCGAAAAAACGTCTACGCCTAGGCTACCGTATCTTTGTTATTCTGACTGCTTCCGCATTCCTGCGCATCCCCAAGCGTAGATGTGTTTCTTACCTGTAGAATGCGTTAAGTAGAGCTCTCTAAGTCAACTGATTCAGTTGTGATGATGAATTCATTGGAGATAACTTTATGGCAAAAACAGCCACTTTACACTACTTTTCGATACTTTAACAACAACATACAGGCACACACGAACTAAGCGACGCACCTCTTCTCCTTCTTGTGGCCGGAGATGCGTGGCGTCGGTCCAGCCGGCTGTTGTTTACATGCGTCGGACCGACGCCTCGCACACCAAGCTCACAGGCTTTCAACCACTGGGCGTTCAAGAGCCCTTCCGGGCAGCTCGGGTATGCTTTTATATGGGCGTTCAAGAGCCCTTCCGGGAAGGAAGGGTTAAAGTCTCCCATCCTTTCCCCTCTCTTTCTTCACCATCATTTTCTCTCCTCATCCCTTCTCCCTCGTTCTTCATCCCATGTTTTTTTTATTTTTCTTCCTCCTACTTCCATACTATGCTTATTCTTCCGCTTTCTTCTTTTCATTCCTTGTTTCCCTCTGTTCTTTCTTCCTATCCCCCCTTCCCCCCTCATAATTAGTGATTATTTTTTCTTCCTCCTCCTAGCTCCTCCTTTGCTGAGTTTTCCTTTAATCTCTCTCTCTGATTCACCTCTTTCCTTTCTCCCATTTTTCCTACTTTTCTCCCTCCTCCTCATTTACCCAAATCAGAATTTTCCATCTTTTTCTTCCTCTTTCATTACTAATTTTTCCTTTCTCCCTCTATCCTTCCTTTCTTTCGTCTCCTGCCTTATTTCCTACTTGTCCAATCTTATGCCCTCTTGCCCCTCCTTATTTCAGTATTCTTGGATTCCCCTTCTCACTTACTTTCTTCTTTCCATCTCTATGCTGTGCAGTGGGCTATGAGAAAACTTGGCGTAGAGGAATGGCTGGTGCGTGTGATAATAAAGATGTACGAGGACTCACAAACGGCATTGAGGGTGAAAGATGTACTGAGTGAGGAGTTTATAGTTCAAATTGGAGTCCACAAGGCTTTTGTGTTAAGCCCTCTCCTCTTTGTTATGGTTCTGGAAGCACTAGCTGGAGGTTTTAGAACTGGGTTCCTTTGGGAACTGCTGTATGCAGATTACCTAATTCTTATTGCAGACAATGTGCAGGGTGCAGAGGCCAAGTTCAGAAGATGGAGAGAGGGCATTGCAAGTAAAGGATTAAGAGTTAAAATAAATAAAACCAAGGCATTGCAGCACAGTAGATTCTGGCCGGGAAATGTAAATACTGTATATATGCCGTATACCCATGTGCAGTATGTAGAAAAGGAGTGGGCGCAAACTCAATTCAGTGTAGTGTCTGTCGTTGCGGGGTATAACATGGGAAGATGATGTACAGTATTAGAATATAAGGACCTCTGGCAAGAAAGAAGTACGAGGTTGAGAAATTTGTATAGTACTGTATGCAAAGCTGAGCTTGTGTTGAATGACCGGCTAGAGAGAGTGAACTTTGGCAATAAGTTGCTGGAGAGACTTGAAAAGTTTTGCTACTTGGAGATACAGTACCATCTCTGCCGGTGGTGGGGCCGAGGCCGCCACTATCACCAGAATTATATGTGGTGAGGGAAAGTTCAGAGAACTGCTGCCAATTCTAACCATGAAGACTCCCTCTCCCCTTGAAAGGAAAGGTGTACGCTTCATGTATCAAAAGCGCAATGACCTATGCTTCAGAAACGGGGCCTGTCAATGTGAATGATATCAACAGAATGGAACGTAATGAGATAAGAATGGTGAGATGGATGTGTGGGGCCAAACGGCATGATAGGATATCTAGTGAAGAGTTGACGAGACGGTTAGGTATCAAGAGTATCAGTGACGAGAAGTGTACAAGCAGGTTTGGAAGATTTGGGCAAGTGAAGAGGATGGATGAACTAAGTTATCTGCTCAACAGGTGGCGTTGTGTGTGTGTGTAAGTGTGAGAGTCTGAGTGTAGGGGGTGAGACAGTGAAACACGGGAACGAGGTGGCTTCAGAGATGGGGTCGTTTCGGGTCATGAGTGAGCACCGTGCCTCATGTGAAGGCAAGATGGCAGGTGCTCGTTGTACTCTACGTGCTTCACATGTCTCACTCCCTAGACTGGAACAAGACCTCACAGGCTTCACTGTTCATTGTAAAGCAGTGAATGTTAAGGCTCTCAGCCTATGCCCGAGAGGAAGTAAGTTGGAATATAGAAAAAAAAAAAAAAAAAAAAAAAAAATGGGTATAAAGATGCAATTCCGTGAACGTAGAGGAAGCTGCAACAAGGGGTAGACCAAAAAAGACGTGGGATCTGTCTATACGGTCTGATCATTAATTAAATAACCTAACAAGTGAGAAAGCTCTGAACAGGGCTGCCTGGACCGCCGCCATTAGGATGTCAGACTGGAACCACACTTTGTGTGGCATAGTCAGCAGAGCATCAGCTGCTGATCAAAGGGTCAGCGGATCGAGCCTTCACTGTCAAAATGTTATTGGTAAATATCAAGCCCTGGCAACTTGACCTAGCGATTCGTGACAAATGCCTTATGTTCATGGCCACCCCTTCTCGGGAATTATGGCGTCTGGGGAAGGTGGAAGGATAGAGAGGGAGAGGTAAACCGAAAGAGAGGTGGAAGGATGGAGTGAAGAAGTATATGGATGAAGGCGGTACTGGTTGGGAGGAGGGGCGTCGACTGACTGGGGACAGAGGTGCATGGGGGCGTTTCGTTTGTGGCCACCCCTTCGGGGATCATGGCATCAGGCGATAGATAGTACTGTATAGTAAGTACTGTACAGTACTGTATGTATGTCCCTTCCTGATCTTCCTTTTCATTCCTCCTCTTTCTTCTCTCCCTTCCTACTATTTCCATCCATCCATCTTTCCTTCCCCAGGAAATTCTTTACACTTGCTCTCTCCTTCTTTATTACTTACTAGTATAAATTAGCAATTTATCCCTTCTTTTGTATTGCTATCCCTTTTTTGTAAGTCCTTATCTGTTCCCCTTTTCCATTCCTTATTATCTTCTCTCTCTACCATCCTCTTCCGCCCCTCCCCCTGAGCAGAGATTATGTTTAGTGAATGAAACCAGACCTACAATGTCACAGGGTCACACTATATGTTAGAGGGATACCCAGTGCAGGCGCCCTCTCTCTTACACCCTTATGTTACTCTTGTTTTGTTTGCATATGGTGTGTATGTCTGTGTTTTTGTTGCTGTGTAATCTATGTGTGTGTGTATAGTACAATATGTGAGTACTGTATATGTGTCCAGTGGGGATGTCTATCTATTGCCTGACGCCGTGAAGGGGTGGCCACGAACGAACCGCCCCCATGCACCTCTGTCCCCAGTCAGTCGACGCCCCTCCTCCCAACCAGCACTGCCTTCATTCATATACTTCCTTCCACCTCTCCCTCGGTGCACCTCTCCCTCTCTGTCCTTCCACCTCGCTCTCATACACCCTCTTAGTCAATCTCTCGCTTTCCATACGTTCCATATGGCCGAACCATCTCTAGTTGTTCCTTTTCACACTTTTCAGCACATCTACCTCCACACCACACCTCCTTCTTACTTCCTCATTCGTCTGTCTATCCCTCCATGTAACTCCGCACGCACTTCTCAAGTAACTCATTTCCACCGCTCTCACTCTTGGTCTGAGTCTCTTCCCGAACGTCCATGCTTCGCTTCCGTAAGTTAGTGTCGGGATTACCACACTGTTGTCATGCAAGGACTTCTTCACTTCCATACTGACTACTCTATTTCTTATTACTGCTTTCAACGTTCCTACAACCCTCTTCCCCTGTTGCACCCTCTCCCGCACTTCTTCATCCATAGTCCCATCTTTACTCAACACACTGCCCAGATACTTAAAAGAGCTGATAATCTCCATAGCCTGACCGTTCAACTTCACCTCACACTCTGTGACTTCACCCCTTTCGAAGACCATAACCTTGCTCTTCCCGCATTTACCTTCAAATTCCGTTTTTCGCACACTGTTCCAAACTCATTTACCAGACCCTGCAACTCCCATTCATTATCGCTCATCAGAACTGTATCATCCGCAAACAGCAGTATAGGCAGCTTCCACTCATTTCCCTCCCTTTTCAGCGATACACCAACACCCACTACTCTTCCTAGTATTTCTTTCATGACTCAATCCATATATACAGTAAACAACCACGGGGACATCACACACCCCTGTTTCAACCCAACACTCAGGTCAAAGAACTCGCTCTGCTCATTCTCCACACATACTGCCGCCTTTGCACCCTCATACATGCTCTTTACTGCTTTCAACAACTTGCTATCTACTCCATATATTTTAAGTACTTTCCACATGCCTTCTCTATCCACTCTGCCATAGGCCTTTTCCAAGTCCATAAAGGCAACATACACCTTTTGTTTCTTCTCCAGATATTTCTCCACAACACAATTCAGGGTAAAAATCTGATCTACACATCCTCTTCCCTTCCTAAAACCTCCCTGCTCGTCACCTAGGGATGTATGTATGTATATATATGTATGTATATGTATATATATATATATATATATATATATATATATATATATATATATATATATATATATATATATACACTGTACATACATACATACATACATACATACATACAGAGAGAGAGACAGAGAGAGAGAGAGAGAGAGAGACAGAGACAGAGACAGAGACAGAGAGACAGAGAGACAGAGAGAGAGAGAGAGAGAGAGAGAGACAGAGACAGAGAGAGAGAGAGAGAGAGAGAGAGAGAGAGAGAGAGAGTATGTGTGTGTGGTCTGTGTGCATCCCTGAAACCCAACCTACGACATCACAGGGTCACCACGTCACAGGACTACCAGTGCAGGTGCCCTCCGTCCCTTTCACACCATCATGTTACTGTTGTTTATGTATGGTGTTTATGTGTGTGAGAGTAAACTATGTGTGCATGAGTGTGTGTTTGTCAGATTAACGTGTATACGTGTGTGTAAGTAAAGCATGCATATGTGTGTGAGTAAAGTATGCACGTATATCTGTATCTTATTAGAGGACCATCAGTACAGGTGCTCTCTCTGCCTCTCTCACCATCATGATTCACATTACTCACTCATTCTAACTCTCAGTGTCAGCACATGTAAAAGTGTGCATAGTGTGTGTCTGCAACCTTGCAAGCCCAGCTACGATATCACAGGGTCGCACCATGTCAACACGCTACCAGTACAGGCACCCTCCCTCCCTCCCACATCCTAATCTTACTATTTTTGTTGTTGTAAAGGTGTCTAATTTATGTGTATGTACATACAGTACTTTATTACTAAGTTGAGTGTGATATTACATACAAGTTCAAAAAACGTTTTGTCCACAGAAAATGCGGTTACAGTCTCACATCCTAAATGGCTGTTTTCCAGGCGACCCTGTCAGGGGCTGACCCTGTTGTCAAGTTCTTTATTTTGAGATAGGACTGGAGTACCTGATCCCAATTCTTTCTAGGTCTACCCCTAAACACTACTAAATAAACATACTATTTTTACAGCAGGTAAATTAGCATACAGCATTAAAGTACTGTATTACTGTATTGTACGTGTATATGCAAAATGTTAAATGACGGTTTGCTTTTCTATGACAGATTTTGTTTTATATGTATGACAAAAGGCAGAGCTGCCTGTACATGGTTGCTTGTTGTTGTTGTTGTTCCCTAAGCTGCCTGGCCGAACAGCCCCGAGTCCCTGAGGAAGGCCATGGCCACGATCGGGCTTTCCCACAGAGCTCTCATTGAGTGTAGGTTGTGTTGTTGGCGTAAGTGGTTGTGTGAAATGCAGTCTTCTATGATGTGTTTAATGGTATGGGGTGCTGTGTTACATCCCGTGCAGGCGTCGACAACGGAGTCATCCAGTCTCTTCTGATAGCTCAGGAGAGCTGGATGGTGTACGCATCTCAGCCTGGCCAGGTGGACTCTGTCCTCGCGAGGGAGGGAGGATTCGGAAGGATGGATTTCGGGAGGTCGTGCATGCAGCTGCGTGTTGTCTGTGAGTGAGTGGATGGATTGGCGAGAGATATGAGTATGGATGTGCTTCTGGAAGTTGGTTCGGGGTGGGCAGGGAGGGAGAGAGGACAATAATTGTGTGTGATACCGTGTGCTGGGTGTTGTTTTGATATTTCTTGGTGTCTGTGGGTGTGTTGCCATGTAGTTTAGTGGGTGGTCTTGGTTCGTGGAGGCTGCTGCCAGGAATTGAGTGCCTCTCATGTCCAGATGGTCTTTGACTTTGAGGATTTTTGTTTCTTGATGTAGATGATCTGTGGGTGTAGTAGCTGTGCAGCCTGTAATGATCTTCAGGGCTTTGTTTTGAATAGTCTGTAAGGTCTTATGATGTGTTTCAGCTAGGTTAGAAGCCCAGGCTGGGCTTGCGTATTCCATTACTGATCTTATGTATTGTTTATATACTGTGGTGGTAGTTTCTTTGTTGTGTCCAAATTTTGTGTGAGCAAGTGACCTGAGGGCGTTAAGTCTGGGTGTCAGTTTCTTTTTAATGCTTGTGGTGTGCTGTTTGAATGTCATATGAGTATCATATGTTACTCCTAGGATTTTGGGTGTGTGTGTATGTGTTAGGGGTGTGTTGTTTATGGTGAGTTGAGGGATGTATTCGTGTTCACCTGTCCAGCTTGTGAGCAGGGTTGCGGTGGATTTGGCTGGGGCTAGATTAAGTCTGTTTGTAGTGCACCAGCCATGTAGTGTGTTGAGATAGGGTTGAAGGAGATCTGTTGCTCTTCTTGGGTCATGGTGTGTGCATGTGAGTGTTATGTCATCTGCATAGGAGGCTAAGTTTATTTGGGGAGTATTGGGTGTAGTTATATCGTGCATGTACAGATTGAAGAGTGCGGGCGATAGGACGGATCCTTGTGGGACTCCGTTTGGAAAGTTTCTGATTTTAGATGACTGACCGGCAAAAGATACGTGTGCACATCTGCCTGCTAGGAAGTTGGCCAGCCACCTTTTTGTGTTGTTGTGCATGTTTGTGTTGTAGATTTTGTTTGTTAGGTTGTGGCGTGGGATGGCATCGAAGGCTTTACTAATGTCGAGTGTGGCTAATAGTGATCTGTGTGGTGGTCTAGCTGAGTTGATGCCGTCAAAAGCTCTTTGTGTAAGGTCTGTGAGAAGAGTGTTTGTGGAGTGCAGTGGCCTAAAGCCATGTTGTGTTGGAGCTAGGGGTAGGTCGGGTGTAATTAGTTGTAATACTAGGCGTTCCATGACTTTGGAGGGGGAGCAAAGGAGTGTAATGGGGCGGTGCGAGGAGGGTAGCGTGGGGTCTTTGTTGGGTTTGGGGAATGTGATGATGATACCATGCTTCCAAATGTCTGGTATTGTGTTGTGTGAATAGCTGTAGTTTGATATGTTAGTGAGTGTTTGTATGCCTTGTGGTCCCAGGTGTCTGAGGTGTATGTTGCTTATGTTGTCTAGGCCACAGGCGGGTGAGTGCTTGAGATTGTTGATGATATGCTTTGTCTGGTGATTGGTGAAGGGTGTATAGTCAGGGTCTGTGGGGAATTGTCTCTTACGTCGGATGACACGTCGGTCGTCTTTGTGAGGTTTTAGGTGGCTGACATGTGAGAAGTGATTGATGAGAGTGTTTGCTTGTTGTTTACATGAAGGAGTAGAGTCTGTTGTTGTGATTGCAGCATGTGATTGTGTTGTGTTGCTGTTGGAAAGTGTGATGCTGTTTAGTGTTTTGTAGAGTTTTTTGGGGTTTGTTTTGTGATCAAGTGTTTGTAGGAAGTTATTCCAATTTAGTTTTTGTTGTTCTTGTATTTTGTTGTTAGTTTGGGTGTTGAGTGCTTGAATTTGTTGTGTGATGTCTTGTGTGTGGGGTGCTGGGGAGTGTTTCAGTGTGTCGCGTTGTCTGATGAGGTTTTGAATTTCTGGTGTGAAGTTGGGGTTGTGTCTTTTTCTGTTACCTCTTGGAATGTGTTTCTTGTCAGCGTTTTGGATAGTTTTATTGAGTATGTGTACAGCATTGTTGATGTTAGTGATGGGTGTACTGTTTAGAGTTGTGAAGTGTTGTTCGGTCTCATTTGTAAATGCTTCCCAGTTAGCTCTTTTATAATTGGTGTATGTGTGTTTGTGGCTAGCTGGGGTGAGTCTGGTTTTGGTGGTGATAATGATCGGGAGGTGGTCAGAGCCTAAGGTTCTGACCACCCTCCAGGATGTTGTGGGGGCGAGTTCTGGGGAGCAAAAGGTGATGTCTGGAGATGATGGGTTATAGAGGGCTTGGTGAGGAATATGGGTATGTTGATGGATGTCGTTAAGGATAATGAGGTTATCTGTTTGGTTTTGTAGTACCAGCCCTCTGTCTGTGTCAGGGTTGTCGACAAACCAGGCCGACGTCTTGGCGTTGAAGTCACCACCCAGGATGATGTGTGGGGTGTTTGTGATGTGTTGTAAGTGTGGTCTGTATTCATTTGGTACTGTAGGGGATGTTTGGGGAGGGATGTATGCGTTTATGATGGTTATGTTGGATTTGTTGCCAGTTGCTGGTTGGGAGGAGGGGCGTCGACTGACTGGGGACAGAGGTGCATGGGGGCGTTTCGTTCGTGGCCGAAAGAGTGAAAGAAAGCTAAATTCAAGGTACGATGATAAAAACCAATATAAACAAGGCAATCGAAGATGGTAGACTTTGCCCCCGCCGTTCTGTCGGAGACTGCCACAAAATGGTTAGGGCTTTTGAAGAAAACCAGACCTTGCAGTCTGATCTTAAATCGAAGAATTTGACAAGTGAGGCAGCTTTGAACAGGGCTGCCTAGAATGTTGCCATTAGGACACAAGACTGGAACCGCACTTTTTGTGGAGGGCTCGGTCTTTCAATTTGCATATGTACAGGGTATGGATGTATTATTTCTAACACCATCATCACTACTACTGTCACCATCATCACTACTTCTATCATAACATAACTACTACAGTACTATCCCCAATATCACTAATACTGTCACTATCATCATTACTACTGCCACCACCATCACTACTATTATCACCATGATCACTACTGCTATTATCACAATTATCAATATCACAATCACTATTATTACCATTATCACCATCATCACTACAGTACTATAGTCCGTTCATTCTAAGTTGGGCAGAAATCGTAACCTCTAACCTCTGTAACTCAAAAAGGGGTTGAACAAATGAGCTGTCAATTTCGACACCTATTCCCTAGCCAAATCTTCCTATTTGGTAGAAAAATTAGCTTGATTACTCTATCCCTTTTTGAGTTACAGAGGTTAGAGGTTACAACTTCTGCCCAACCTTTAATGAACAGACTACTGTATAGTATTGCCATCAACACTACTACTGTCACCATTCTCACTACTATTGTCACCATCATCACTACTACTATCATAAGTGTTTGTCCTTACAGGGAACGCACACACAGACACACCATCATCGCAACTACTACAACCAATATCACCACCACTATCACAACTACTGTACTATAGGTAGTGCCAACGAACTTGACAATAATCTTGATCCCTGACCTCTCTGTAACTCAAAAGGGTCTAGAGCAAACTGGTTGTAAATATCCACACCTATTTCTTGATGGACTCTTCCCAAATTATGGAAACGTCAACCAGATTGCTTTCATTAATTTTGAGTTATAAGAAGTTAAGAAGTCAAGATTATTGTCAAGTTCGCTGGCGCTACCTATACCAATATCCCAACCTTGCCTATAAATTAAAACTAAATTTCAAAGGTTCAAAAGGCAAACTTAATTTTTTTGTCTTGATTTCAAAGTTACCGTACACTATCACTACCACAATCTCTACAATCACCATAATCATCATCATCTTAACCTAAGACCTAAGAACTGCAGCAATCCTTCGGGAAGGTTTTACTGGGCTCCTTCCGCTAGATAGCCCATAAAAAATCCCACAATAAATGCCCCAGACCCGGTAAAATTGATTTTTTTTTTATTAGGTGACATGTTTCCCCTCCTCCACCTCCTGCCTTACATGCACACACATTACACAGACAAACACGGTAATACTACGCCACCCCTACGAGGGGTTAAGTAAATATTGTGACGCATGTCGAGTATGAGCATGCTGTACAGAACGCCCAGTCAGGCCCCACTCTCGCTAGGATCGTCAGGGCAGGAACTTTGGCTGTAGTCTGTGTAGAGTTTCCTAACTCAGTTTATGTGAACCGTTGTACTATAAGTATTATCATTATGTATTTTGTTTTCTTCTAAGTCAACGAGTTCTATTTTATATCATTAGATATAAGTATTGTGTGTGGGACTTGTATGTAATGATGAGAGGAGCGAGTTATGTAACGGAGGACAGTGTGCGCGCCACGAGGTGTGTAGGCCTCACTCCCTCCTCCCTCCTTCCCCCCTCCCTCCCCCCTCATCAAGAGCGTGGGAATCCTTTGTCGATCCCAGATTGAGAGAGAGAATGTGACGTCATGATTGCCGTTATGCTCGCTACGGGGCCGAGTATAAAAAGGGAGGTCTCGCCATTTTTAGATCAGAACTCATCAGGCAGAGCGACTTCTTATATCCCTTGCAACTATATATATATTCTTCCGACTGATGTGAACTTTCCCTACTCTCTGTACCGCCTACCTTCTTCTTCTGAACCCTTTTTAACCTCAATGACCCCTTTGGTGCAGATTTAGTCAGCCAAAGTATTATCGCTTGAGTTCTCACGAGATAAGTGCCTGTTAGATAGCCTATTTTTGGAAGGGTTAACTAGAATAGGATTGATTGATGTTTGTTGCACTCGTATATGTATTTCCCTGTGTACTATTATTCATGTTCCTGTTTTCTGCTGGTTTAGGTAATGCTAGACTGGGATAGGGTTCCTCGAGTTGTGATTTCCTATGAGTGCTAGGTTGGTTGAACCAGCACAATTGCAACGGAGACGTGGGAAGCCTAGGGGGTCTTTTTGATTGTGTACCGTGGGAGTTTAGCACTGTGTTGCGAGTGAGGGCTTTTGCCTGTGCCACCCAACACTGTGCTATCTCATTTGCTTGACTTTGAGAGGATCGCCAGGAGAGAACCAGATACTAGTGATCTGGATCTCTCAAGAGAGCATCCCGTCAATTACCGTAATTTGGCCGCACAGTCTTAAGGACCTCGCTAGGCTACGAGCCGCTTGCTCAGCCATTGTCTCTTAACCTTAGATATCCCAGCTAGACTTTGCTCGACCAGCAGATACAGCATAGTATTGAAGCTTCTCCTTATGTATATTATTGTTTAAGCACTATTGATTTCATGTGTGGCACGCTTAGCTACTTCAGAGATTAGTGGCCCACGAGCACAATCTTAGTAGGCTATTGCCAGTGCATTGTCGGAGTACTTCTTCTTAATGTTTGCCATATCCTATTGCTTATTCTTATAATTCTTCTTATGTCAATTTAAAGCCTTTAATTACCAGTGAGTTATTCATTAAATTGCTGTTCAAAATCCGATACTTACTTCTTATGAGTATTCGAGAAGCATCTAACTTATCAGAAGATTCCTTGCTTGATGCTCGAGGACTATTGTTTAACGTAACGTAATAGTGCCGATCCGAAGTAGAGGGTGGAGGACTTCTTAAGTTCTTAGTTCAAGGGTGGATTACTTCGGCTTCGGCCAACACTATTCTTTAGTGTTGTAGTACTTTCTTCTTTGTTTGATTGTTGACCAGACTAGATAACTCCCGTCTTGTTATTAGTCTGTTGTGTGAAACGCTAGTACCGAGTTCTTGTATACCCCGTTATAGCAGATAGAACTCTGGAGGGTAGTGGCGTTTTTTGTTCGGCTGGCAGTACTCTGGGGTTGGGATCGTGTGTTTCCGTTGTGGCAGCGAGCCATACTCGAGTCCTGTGTAAGAGCCCTAGTGTACCCGAGTGCCCGGTCGTAACAAATGGCGACCTTGCTTAGGATTTTGTGAACAGTATAATTTTTTGCAGAGTTGTACAACATTTGTTTGTTCGTACTTTAGCGTACATATTGAAGAATATTTTTTTTTGTAAGGCAATTAGGAGAGCATTTAAGAGACTCCAGTTAATTTAGTAATTAGTGCTTGCATAAGGGAGTTTAACACTTTTGTCTCGAGAATTTTTTGGTGAACTTCAGTATGTCGGGCCCTAGTACTGACGAGGAGCGAGAGATGCTAAGTGAGGAGGTGCCGTTAGTAACTAGTGAGGAGGATGCTAGACTTTTTGTGAGTAAGCGGTACCACGTGACGGAGGAGAGGCTGACTGGGGTGAATGTTTATGGCTTGCACCTGATAGCCAAGGTTTTGGGTCTATCCAATGTAGGAGGGATGTCCAAGGGGGAGCTGATTTCCTGGGTGTTGCGTGGGCGACATGGGGTTTCGGAGGAGAGGGCGTTTGGGGGGGTTCCTCCCCAGATCCCCTCTCACTCGACTCCCACAGTGCCGTCCACTCAGTTGCCGGAGGTTAGCACTCTCCCACAGAGGGATGAGCATTGGAAGATTGGAGTGCCCTCGGGCGGTGCGTATGGTGGTTCCCCAGTTCTTGCCCCCCCTCCTTCAGTAGTGGCAGCTCCCTCTTCCGGCCTGTCTCCTGAGATGATATTTAAACTCGAGCTTGCTAAAATGGAGAATGAGGCTAGGAAGCAGGAGATGGAGAATGAGGCTAGGAAGCAGGAGATGGAGAATGAGTCTAGGAGGCATGAGAAGGAGATGGAGGCTGAGTCTAGGAGGTATGCAATCGAGGCTGAGTCTAGGAGGTATGCGATTGAGGCTGAGTCTAGGAAGCAGGAGAATGAGACTAGGAGGCACGAGGATGAGACTAGGAGGCACGAGGCTGAGCTTAGATACGACTCCGAGAAATATTGTGCTCAGATAGACTTAGATAAGACTCGTGCAGAGTCGACAGGGATTCGGATGGGCCGGGAGGGCCAAGTAAGAGAACAGTCCTTGTCTCACTTAGTCAAATTGGTGCCGGCATTTAGTGAAACTGAAGTCACAGAATTTTTTAATCGTTTTGAGAAGAAGTGTAGGGAGCATAATTGGCCTGAAGAGAAGTGGGCAGCTCTAGTCTCCTCAAGACTTACGGGTAAGGGTCTGAAGGCTTATGATGCACTGCCTTTAGAGTCTTGCATTGACTACCCAGTATTGAAGAGAGCTGTCCTACGGGCATACGAGTTGCAACCAGAAACATATCGATTGAAGTTTCGGGGTGTTACGAAGACTAGGGAGGCGACCTTTCTTGAACATGCCCGGGACTTAAAAGATGCACTTGCTAACTGGACACGTTCTGAGAAAGCTGAGACGGCCGAACAGTTGACTGAGCTGTTTCTGCTCGAGCAGTTTTATAAGTGTACTGGTGCAGATATGACTTTAACTATTAAAGAAAAGAACCCTAAAACTCTACAGGAGGCAGCTGAGATGGCTGACCTCCGGCTATCATTAATTCGTGGGTGCGGGTCTGCCCAGCGTAGTGAGGCAGGTAACAAGGGGCGTGACACCCCACCCCCCCGAGTTAGTGATATACATTATGCAAACAAGTACAAGAGCTATGATACCAAGACTGACCACAAGACTAACACCGTCCCATTTAAGAAGGGGCCGGGCCCTTCCCAGTACCAAGGGAAGCCCAGAGGGGAGTTGGAGTGTTATCTTTGTCATGAAAAGGGGCACTTTGCAAGAGTCTGTCCTAGCAAACCACCTACAGCAGCTGTGTCTTTGGCCTGCAACATTGGTGTGTCTCCGAAGTCTTCTGAGTTTGCCCGGGGCAGTTCGTCAGAGGCTGAGGCACAGCCAATGCAGAAGCACCTGGGAGGCTCGAACCCTGCTCAGGATGTTTTTTGCGACCATAGAGGACGGGGTTGCGTGATGTGGGCGGGGCGCAAGCATGGAGTAGAGGTCTTGCGTGATACAGGTGCTTCCCAGACTCTGATGAACAATTTGACTGGCTACCCTATAAATGCGGCTCGGGTGGTAGTGGTGCAGGGTATTAATGCAACTCGGTCATACCCGCTGGTGCGGTTGGAGTTGGAGGTGGATGGTGTGACACGTGAATTGGATGTTGGGATTGTGGAGAAACTGCCAGTGGAGGGCGTCGACCTTCTTCTCGGTAACGACTTTGCAATGCCCGCTTCTGAGGTTCTACCCTTAGTCGTTGCCGAGAGGACGGCCGACGTGAGTGGGGGAGAGCAAGAGTGTGTCGAGCGGTGCCAGGCACAACCCATGGCGTGTGCTGTCACCCGGGCTCGGACAGCTAAAGTGTCACAGCCTAGTCCTCCGTCTTCCGACCAGCAGAGGAACGATCAACAGGAGGAGGCTAAAGCTGGAGTTGGTTTTAAGAGTTTTGACTCGGCGGCTCTCCTGGTTGATTCAGTATTAGCACCTATGTTAGAGTCTGGAGAGGCCCCAGGACCTGTCACAGCTAGTGAGGAGGTAGGGCCGGAAGAGACTCAGAGGCAGCAACGTTACACACAGAGAGAAAAAAGGGTTGCTCAGTTGGAGGATCCGGAAGTTCAGAAGTGTGGTAATGGTGCTGTCGAGATTAAACACGAGGACGGGGAAGCATGTCATGTGAACCTGGTGGAGGAGTTTGTGAGGCAACCACCTGCGCAGCCTACTGTCCCTGCGTTGGTCTGCCGCGGCCAAGGTGGAGAAGGAGAGGGGGGCAGTAGGGCACAGGTGGAGGAGAGTAGGGATTGTCATGTCTCGGCGAAGCAGTGGGCGGGGGACACGAGTCTGGTGGCTGTGGAAGTGCTAGAGCACCTGCCTGAGCAGCAGTGTGCAGCACTCCAGCACCAGCTCGGTTCATACCCCACTGGTCGTGCCGAGCCCCTGAGTCTCACAACTCGGGCGGTGCGAGATGTTCCGCAGGCAGGTCATGTGACTGTTAAAAGACCGTTAGCCTCGTTGTTTCGGTGGTTTAAGGTGGGCGACGAGGCTTTGGCATGGTTGCCAGGTCAGGGTCGACCCATGGCTGCCAAGGGTGGTGGTCAAAAGGAGGACATTGAGCAGATTGGTAAGGTCGGCTGTGGTATCGCAGTGCCCGGTCGTCGCATAGCCTCCCAATGCTGCTCTAGTCTAATGCAACAGCCCTACCATAGACCGACTGTATCTGGCCATGTCGCTGAAAGCGGTGATGCTGCGCAGGCAGATGTCGTCACAAGGAATGCGGGGGTGCGCATGTACGGTATCGGCGGGGAAGCCTTAGCAATAATGAACTGTGGGAGTGACTGCACGGGTGGTACTGATTGTCCCTCTCATGACCTGGCTGTTCTAGGGACGAAGGTGGAGAAGGAGGGAGACTACAGGTTAGAAGCTGCGGTCTTGGCTGGGTTGTGGGAGGGCACAAGGCATGTTGTTCGTGGAGACAGTGCAAGGCAGTTATTTACTAGGCTATGGCAGTACTTTCGCATGTTTGTTGCTTCTCCAGGCCTGAGGTACGGGGTAGAATCCGACATGCAGGCTGGAGATAGTGCAAGGTTCAGTTTAATTCCCTACCGTATAAATCCTGCTCGACAGCCTATGGTGCAAGCAGAGCTGGATTACGTGTGGACGAAGGATCTGAGGGATAAGGAATGTCGTGAGTGGTCGTTGCGTGTAACTTTGTCCGAGCGCGCTAAAGAGGTATGTGGTTTTGTGGTGGACGGGAGTACTTACCGGTGTAATGTTATGCCCTACGGACTTAAGAATGCACCAGCAACGTGTCAGAGCCTGATGAATGAAAGTGAAAAGGACAATGATGCGCTGGGGCATTTCGAGATCTATGTTCCAGCCTATGGTCCGGTCGGTGTAGTTTACCCAGATCATTACCCTCTCGAGATCTTGGACCAGTTTCACAATCGGAATATGAGGCTGACCAGGTGGTCACTAAGGTTATTGGTATATAACCTGGACATAAGCCATATTGCCGGTTGTGACAACGAGGTTGCATGTGGTCGTTCAGGGGTATATGATCCTGGGTAAATTGACACACGGGTAGCCTCCTGCTTTGGTTTGAGTAGTATTTTGCGCTTGGTGCTTGTTGGCTCGCGGTTGTAGCCCAGCGTATTGGGTCGTAAAGCAGGATTGTTGAGCGTTTGGTATAGAAGAAAATAGGCTGCCCTTATAGTGCAGCCGGAAAAAAAACATATTAAAATATAAAAATCATATAAAAACTCTTTCTTTTTGATGAAGATAATTGTATAAGTTTGTCATAGCCTATAAGGTTTGAGTAGTCCACGAACTATCAAACGGCTGAGCTGCTGTAAGCTCGCTCTGGGAGCATGATATTGTGTCTTTTACTATTGTTGGGAGGAGTTATGAAATGTGAATTTTTTTTTTATAAGATGTGTTTTAGTGATAAACTCAGCGTTGTTTTAGTGCCATGCGGTCGCTGGGTGTGAGGGGTTTGATGGGGTTCTGTATATCAGATTTTAGCTCAGGGTTGAGCAAGTAAAATCTTGGGGGAGGTGTGACGCATGTCGAGTATGAGCATGCTGTACAGAACGCCCAGTCAGGCCCCACTCTCGCTAGGATCGTCAGGGCAGGAACTTTGGCTGTAGTCTGTGTAGAGTTTCCTAACTCAGTTTATGTGAACCGTTGTACTATAAGTATTATCATTATGTATTTTGTTTTCTTCTAAGTCAACGAGTTCTATTTTATATCATTAGATATAAGTATTGTGTGTGGGACTTGTATGTAATGATGAGAGGAGCGAGTTATGTAACGGAGGACAGTGTGCGCGCCACGAGGTGTGTAGGCCTCACTCCCTCCTCCCTCCTTCCCCCCTCCCTCCCCCCTCATCAAGAGCGTGGGAATCCTTTGTCGATCCCAGATTGAGAGAGAGAATGTGACGTCATGATTGCCGTTATGCTCGCTACGGGGCCGAGTATAAAAAGGGAGGTCTCGCCATTTTTAGATCAGAACTCATCAGGCAGAGCGACTTCTTATATCCCTTGCAACTATATATATATTCTTCCGACTGATGTGAACTTTCCCTACTCTCTGTACCGCCTACCTTCTTCTTCTGAACCCTTTTTAACCTCAATGACCCCTTTGGTGCAGATTTAGTCAGCCAAAGTATTATCGCTTGAGTTCTCACGAGATAAGTGCCTGTTAGATAGCCTATTTTTGGAAGGGTTAACTAGAATAGGATTGATTGATGTTTGTTGCACTCGTATATGTATTTCCCTGTGTACTATTATTCATGTTCCTGTTTTCTGCTGGTTTAGGTAATGCTAGACTGGGATAGGGTTCCTCGAGTTGTGATTTCCTATGAGTGCTAGGTTGGTTGAACCAGCACAATTGCAACGGAGACGTGGGAAGCCTAGGGGGTCTTTTTGATTGTGTACCGTGGGAGTTTAGCACTGTGTTGCGAGTGAGGGCTTTTGCCTGTGCCACCCAACACTGTGCTATCTCATTTGCTTGACTTTGAGAGGATCGCCAGGAGAGAACCAGATACTAGTGATCTGGATCTCTCAAGTGAGCATCCCGTCAATTACCGTAATTTGGCCGCACAGTCTTAAGGACCTCGCTAGGCTACGAGCCGCTTGCTCAGCCATTGTCTCTTAACCTTAGATATCCCAGCTAGACTTTGCTCGACCAGCAGATACAGCATAGTATTGAAGCTTCTCCTTATGTATATTATTGTTTAAGCACTATTGATTTCATGTGTGGCACGCTTAGCTACTTCAGAGATTAGTGGCCCACGAGCACAATCTTAGTAGGCTATTGCCAGTGCATTGTCGGAGTACTTCTTCTTAATGTTTGCCATATCCTATTGCTTATTCTTATAATTCTTCTTATGTCAATTTAAAGCCTTTAATTACCAGTGAGTTATTCATTAAATTGCTGTTCAAAATCCGATACTTACTTCTTATGAGTATTCGAGAAGCATCTAACTTATCAGAAGATTCCTTGCTTGATGCTCGAGGACTATTGTTTAACGTAACGTAATAGTGCCGATCCGAAGTAGAGGGTGGAGGACTTCTTAAGTTCTTAGTTCAAGGGTGGATTACTTCGGCTTCGGCCAACACTATTCTTTAGTGTTGTAGTACTTTCTTCTTTGTTTGATTGTTGACCAGACTAGATAACTCCCGTCTTGTTATTAGTCTGTTGTGTGAAACGCTAGTACCGAGTTCTTGTATACCCCGTTATAGCAGATAGAACTCTGGAGGGTAGTGGCGTTTTTTGTTCGGCTGGCAGTACTCTGGGGTTGGGATCGTGTGTTTCCGTTGTGGCAGCGAGCCATACTCGAGTCCTGTGTAAGAGCCCTAGTGTACCCGAGTGCCCGGTCGTAACAATATCTACAACCGTCAATAGAATAAGTAGCACTATAAAACTACACATACCTTTCACCACATAATTTTCTGTTATAAACATTTGTATAATAGATTACTGAATGCTTTAGAAAGTCTGCAAGAAACTTTCCCCCATATTAGTCAAACTATCAATAATTACATCAGTACAGCATTTAAATGAGGTACCAGTATAAGAAACTAATTACATGCAATGGTGTGTCATAAACGTTCTCATGAGTTGAATGGAAATGCCTACATGTGAAAGGATCTCCTCATTATTAGGTAATTACCAGCAGTTATAATTACACTCTGAAAGGATTAACTTTTCATTCAGTAAAATCATTTGATGCTTAACCCCTTCAAGCACTTGACGATATATTTATGGTTTATCTTAGCTGATCACCCAATTTTTTTATTCAGGTTTGGATTGATCTACGTCGTGGCCGGACGGATTGCCGACGGACATTTGGCCGAACGGTTAGATTAAGTTAGGTTAGGTTAGGTTAGGTTAAGTTAGGTTAGGTTAGGTTAGGTTAAGTTAGGTTAGGTTAGGTTAGGTTAGGTTAGGTTAGGTTAGGCTAGGTTAGGCTAGGTTAGGTTAGGTTAGGTTAGGGTCTGTCGGCCAAATGTCCGTTCGGCCAAATGTCCGTTCGGCCAAATGTCCGTCGGCAATCCGTCCGGGAGCCGATCTACGTATATGAATCAAAGGCTAAGGTTCTAAATTACCTCTCTAACTCTGAAAGATCTTTCTTAAGTTGAATAAAATTATCTAGATGTAGCTACATACATAATTGCCCGAACATACATTTGTTATTGTTGTTGTAGTAGCAGCCCCAAGATGCCCTTTATGGGAATCCCGCGGCATTCAGGTAGTCCCAGGAGCCGCACCTCCCCAGGAGGAGGTCCTTTCCATTACATTGTAATGACTCCAGCAGGGTTACCTTCTGGCAGTTGAAATGTAATACTGTACAATAATTCCGGCCACAACACAGCCCCACTATAATATTTTATGGTATTATTGTGGAAGATGTGGCATAGAGCTAACAGTGCTTCAGCAAGACTCCACAATGTACCCCTGCAGCACCTATCTGCACCACACCAGCCTACAGTAAGATAGTATCGTAACAAGACTACTGTATAGTAACTGTTGATCTTAACTTTCGGGGGGCCCCCTACCCCATTTAATCGCTTTGTACGAAACAGTGGATAATAACAAAATTGGAGTTATCTGATTGTGAGGGATTATCATCCAATAAACATATTTATACATACATACATTTGTTTAAAGGCTAGGTGATCCATAGGGGTTATTGATTCAGTCATATGTCCTAGTGGCAGCATTCCAGGTAGCCCTGTTGTGGGCTCAGATTCATTACAGTAAGGTATACTGAACTCTGGATCTATGGTACACATACTGTGGATTGGCCAATAGGTAATTTCATTATTTCTGTATTCAACTGCCTTTATGAAATTAAGTTTGACCCCAATTTCTATGTTATACTAACTACAGTATTTCCAAATAATTTGGTTAAACTTAGGAAGGACCTTTTAGAGTTAGGGAGGTAATGGACACAATGTTTAACCCTTGAATTCATACGGCTCTTTTCTAAGCTGAGAAAAATTACCTGGTAACACCATCAATAAAGTAAGCAACACCTGATTGAAGGAATAAATATACTGTACAAACAAATGCTCTTCTAACTGAACACCAAATACCCTTGCATTACTCACCAGTAGTACAGTACAATGGTAGCAATGTTGTGCACAATTCACAATGCTGCTGGTACAATTTTCTTGTGTGGCTATATTCTCATCTCCTGAGGGTGACTGTGTTTAGCCTAGCCTGCACTATAGTTATATACGACACTGTGAATACTCCTACCCACGGTATTCCCCAGCCTCTCCTTTTGCAATATAGCTCCTCCCATTCCAGCTCCATCCCACTCCCTATCTAGCTCCTCCCATTCTGGTTAACCTCTACCACTCTTTTTTAGCTCCTCCCTTTTCAAACTACACCCATTCCAGTGTGCTTTTATTTTTTCCATTCTAGTTTAGCTTCTCCTTATTCTAGCTTATTTCTGCCTTATTCCAGTTTATTCCCTCTCTATTCTAAATCCTATTCTAGCTTAACTCTTCCCAATGGAGTGCTTTCCAGACTCAAGACATTCCCACCATATTAGACAATCTATGGAGTTTTGCCATTCTTCATACTACTGTACATTTCTCAGCCATTGGTAGTATACCGGGTATATCTAAGATAGGTGTATTTTGGGATATACTTAGACTTAACTGACATATCTTCTATTGGAGAGGTTCCAGATATCTTCAACTGGTACTAGACTCCCTCAGACAAGACTGGCCGTTTTAGAAATCATAGCCAGTCTTGTCAGAGAGACTCTTAGCATAGGTACAGTACAAACTAATATGGATCCTCCCTAATAAAATACATATTACCGGTAGCTATGTTTAAGTTTACTGCTACAGCACCTGCCTTAGATGTCATACACTAATAACGAATGAGAAACGTAGTATAAAAAATAACAAAACTCCAGATGGTCCAATATGGCAAGAGTATCTGAATCAGGAAAGAACCCCATTATAGCTCCCTACTCAACATCCACCTAATCCAATATAGCGTCTGCCCTCACTATTCTAACTTATCACCTCACTATTTTAGCTCTTCCTACTCCAGTTTAGCTTTCCCTTACTTGAGCTTAGTTGCTACCTATGCCAATTAATTGTATTTTGTATAGTATTTTTATTTTATCTTATTTCATCCCGTTCCAGTTTAGGATCTCCTTATTTTAGCTTAATGCTTCCCTATTCCAGTTTATCTTCTCCCTTTTCAATTTAACTTCTCTATTTAAAAACTTACCCTCTCCCTATTTCAGTTCCCCCATTCCAATTTAAGTTCCTCCTACTCCAAAGTATCTCAACCCTATTCTAAATCCTCCTACTCCAATATGGCTCCTCTAGTTCCATCCTCATTATAGCTCCACCTCTTCTAGTTATCCGCTCCATATTCTAGTCTATCTCCTTCCAATATTACCTTCCTCTCTATCACTGTCAAACTCCTCCCAAAGTAGCTCCACCCCACTTATCTGTAACTCCTCCCACTCAGCTTGTCCCCTTCCCTACCTCTCTGCCTCCCACCCTACTCTTAGCTATCAATACTTCTAGCTAAAGATAGTCAGGGTTTTACAAGCTCATTTCCCCCCACATTGCTTTTTCCATTAAACCTTTCCTTACCGAGGATGTATTTCTTGTTATTCCAGCTATATGTATACGATTTTATGCAGCTCAGGAGGAAACCGTGGTAGTTAAAATGGATAATCGAGATACTGTAGTTTGAAGCCTTTTAACCCGTGGAGCCCCGGCTAGTTTTGTAATGTTTGTTCACCAGAACCCGGCCGGTTTTCAAAAAATGGTTTTTATTCCAGAAACAATAGCGAATGGGTTAGGAATGAAGGAAAAACCATGAAAAACCGCTCAAAAAACTTAAAGAATGGTCCTACAGAGCCCCCGAAAACGTATTTTACAAGAGTAAAAAATTGAAGGCAATTACCCCCAAAAAACAGGTTATTGCGCGCTCACGCGCACGCACGTGGACTTTGAGAGTTTTCAACCATCGGCACGGTTGCGTGGGATACGTACACAGTTCCCATACAAATCTGAGCCCTCTTGAGTGGCTACACCTGAGGTTACGGTCGGCGCAATTAGGGTGACGCGCCAGGCGCGTCTCTGAGGCTGTGCGTTACATACATCGCCGACGCGTCAGACGCGTCGCTGGGGCTGTACGGGTTAAATGCTACACGTCCTCCATAAGCTGGATAAAAATCATCTAATAATATCAAGATTATAATGACGACAACTCGGTAGTAAAGGGGTTAATATTCCTAGCTCTATATAGTTAGAGCTTTATAAAGGTACAGTATTACTTTTCTTTTATTTATTTATTTACAGGTATTATTATTTTTTTTTTTTTACGGATTATTGACAATACAGTATTAATGCAAGGTACTGTACAGTACTACTTTGTCTTCCTTTTGTTTTTTAGGATTGTTGGCAATACTGTACAGTACATGTATTAATGCCATTAAGTCCTGTTGATATTCGTAACTCAGAGCCAAATTTTCATACATGACTTAACCCTTCAAACTCGGATGGTACACACGTGTACCATTATGTTTTGCCCCCAGGAACCCGGGTGGTACTACATTGTACCAGTGGTTGAAAGCCTGTGAGCTTCGTGTGCGAGGCGTCGGTCCGACGCATGTAAACAACAGCCGGCTGGACCGACGCTCCGCATCTCCGGCCACAAGAAGGAGAGCGTCGCTTGTTCGTGTGTGCCTGTATGTTGTTGTTAAGTATCGAAAAGTGGTGTAAAGTGGCTGTTTTGGCCATAAAGTTATCTCCAATGAAATCATCATCACAGCTCAACCAGTTGACTTAGAGAGCTCTACTTAATGCCATTCTACAGGTAAATAACACAGCTACGCTTGGGGATGCGCGGGAATGCGGGAAGCAGTCTGATTAAGGAATATACGGTAGCCTAGCCTAGACGTTTTTCGGCCAAAACAACCGGATTTCGAAGAATATATATATAATACATAGCCGGGGCTGGAGGGTTAAGTTAAAAAAAAATCAAAAACTATTCCAAACTAAAGTATTTAGTAGTAGCCTCTATGTTCCAACGTAGAGCTTATACTATGACGATGAAATCTGCTTTGCTCTAGAGCGAATTAAATCGATAACATGTAGAGTAGCACCTTACTCTCTCTACTAGGTACGTTGTACATACTTTTGAGGTCTTTTTAACCCGTACAGCCCCAGCGACGCGCCTGACGCGTCGGCGATGTATGTAACGCACAGCCCCAGAGACGCACCTGGCGTGTCACCCTAATTGCGCCGACCGTAACCTCAGGTGTAGCCACTCAAGAGGGCTCAGATTTGTATGGGAACTGTGTACGTATCCCACGCAACCGTGCCGATGGTTGAAAACTCTCAAAGTCCACGTGCGTGCGCAATAACCTGGTTTTTTGGGGTAATTGCCTTCAATTTTTTTACTCTTGTAAAATACATTTTCGGGGGCTCTGTAGGACCATTATTTAAGCTTTTTGAGCGGTTTTTCGTGGTTTTTCCTTCATTCCTAACCCATTCGCTATTGTTTCTGGAATAAAAAATTTTTTTGAAAACCGGCCGGGTTCTGGTGAACAAACATTACAAAACTAGCCGGGGCTGGACGGGTTAATAGAAAATTGAAAAGATAAACGAGAAAGAAAAGAAAAAGTTGTCGACTAGGCCATTCCATCTGGCTCTTCACGCCGTTGTCAGGGGCGTACCTTCTAACCCGTTCCGGATTAAAGGGCATCTCTTTCGCGCTACCACTCGGGTGCACACGTGTTTCTGGTGCTCCGTATTTTGGTGCCTTCCACTCCTATCTTCGTCACCTTTTGGTGAGTTTTGGGCCTTTATTTGGCGCCTGGATTTATAGATAGATGATCCGTGTTGTAGGCACAACGTAAAATGGGCACTCAGGTGTTTAATTAGAGTGTTTGCGTTGAAAGTGGAGGTCTCTCATGTTTTCAGCCCTCTGCGCATGCGTGTCATTGGACACCGCTAATGTTTGCAAGGCCTTTGCCTTATTTTGCTTTTAGCCTTGCGGTGACTTTAGTTTAGGTTTTGATAGGTTCTCTTCATTTAGGGCTTCTTGTCGCTACCTTAGTTTCTGACTTCCGCGAGTTTTTTCAGTGGCTAGGCTAACTTTGGTTTTTCGGGTGATGTTATGGTGGAGGGAACCGACCCGGGATGTCACTTGCCCCATGATTGGTCTTTTAATGTCGCACTCACACCTCTTGGGTGTGCGGTTGCTAGTGGTGTCCTTTTTATTTATTCCTATCACTTAGTGCCGATTAGGCTAACTTTATTGGGTAGCCTAGCTTACAGGGGGCGTTTTGTCGTTCGATTCTGTTGCAACCCCTGGGGGATGTCCCTTGACCCCCCTTCTTATATTTGTGGGGTTCGCACCAGTTATCTGACTACCTCTGGCTTTCCAGAACCCCAACTTTGTGTTCTGCTATTTACCTTGTTTTTGCCACCTTAGGGCCTTGTGATTAGGCTATGTCTTCCTCTGCTCCTCCCTGTTCGTGGGTCACGTCCCACGCCAGGTCGGTCTTTGGTTGGCATTCCTTTTCAGAGTCCCTGGGGGGCCTATGTGTAGCAGCCGAACACATCATTTATATGTCCTTAAGTGCCGTCGGTGAGTGACGCTTCGGTCCTCTCTCACTTGGACCTGGCTCGCCGCTCTGCCCTGGAGCGTCAGTACTACCGCTCCAGGGCGAGCGTCTGGCGCTTCTCACCTGTCTTCTTTCACTTACCCTGGCCCTCAGACTATTAATAGGAGGTCGCCGCTTCGCCCTGGAGCGTCGGTATTCCCGCTCCCGGGCGTGCGTCTGTCGCTTCAGCGCTGTCTTCTCCTTCTTTGGTGCCGCTCTGGACCGAGCGTGAGACCGCTATATCGTCCTCCCGCTCAAGCGTGGCCACCCCTCCCTGGAGCGCTGGTTTTTTCACGCTCCAGGTCGGTTTGTTTGGTTTTTCGGCTCCCTCTCTTCATGGTGTCTTCACCCGCCCTGGAGCGTGGGTTCTTCCCCCGCTCTGGGTCGGTCCTACTTGTCTCTGAGGGGCTTTGGTAAGTTTCTGGTGGCTGTGGCCCGCTCCAGGGCGTGTTTACTCCGCCATACGGCGGCGTGTGTTTCACGCTTTTTTGGCTGTCCTGTTGTCCCGCCCCCGACCGGTGGGTACCTTGATGGTCCGCTCCTCTCTGGGTTTGGGTTGGGGAGTGCATTGCTACTTGTCCATGCCTGTTGATGCATCGGTTCTGGTGGTTAATGCTTTGAGAGCGTGTGACCGCTATATCGTGCTCCCGCTCAAGCGTAACCGCCCCGCCCTGGAGCGCTGGTTTTTCACGCTCCAGGTCGGTTCGTTTGGTTTTTCGGCTCCCTCTCTTCTTGGTGTCTTCACCCGCCCTAGGGCGCGGGTTCTTCCCCCGCTCTAGGTCGGTCCTACTTGTCTCTGAAGTGCTTTGGTAAGGTTCTGGTGGCTGTGGCCCACTCTGGAGCGTCTTGGGACCGCTCCAGGGCGTGTTTACCCTGCCCTACGGCGGTGTGTGTTTCACGCTTTTTTGGCTGTCCTGTTGTCCCGCCCCCGACCGGAGGGTACCTTGATGGTCCGCTCCTCTCTGGGTTTGGGTTGGCGAGTGCATTGCTACTTGTCCATGCCTGTTGATGCATCGGTTTTGGTGTTTCATGCTCTTCTCCCCCATTTCCCAGGCTGTGATCTGCTCCACTTTGGATGCTCTCCTGTGCCTCCATCGCCTCCGCCTAAGGCCTATAGGTACTGTCGCCTTATATGTTCACCTGCTTGGGGTTTACATTGGGGGGGGGGGGGGGGAACTCGTTTCGCGAAGTGCTGTCACACTATCGGAGTTTTCCTAGGCTAGGCTACCTTAATGTCTGAAGGGGGGCACAGTCCTCTTTCTCTTTCATTTAGCCTCCTCATAGGGTTCCCTTCCCTATTGGGGTCTCTTCCTGGCCCATAGAGGCCTAGTGATGAGCCCTGGTTACCTCCGTTAGTGGGTCGCTATTCCGACTGTTGGCGGGGGGCGTTCGTGGCCTAGCCTTAGTCGATGGGGGGCTGTTGCTAACTCTTCACACTGTTACCGATTCGGTCTGGCATGTCATGCACGGCTCCTGCAAAATCTCAGAAATGTGAAACCATCTTCTTGGTATTTTGGGTTGGCAACAGTGTCAGAGTTCCTTCTCTGGTTCGTCTGCCGTATACCCCAGGATCCCCGCACATGCGGTCTTCGGTGATCCTCTGATTGTTTGGCCGCTCTCTGCCGTCCGACATACTGGTCGGGCTAACATTCCTGCAAAACCGCGGTTTTGCAGTGGGCTCTACGTTCCGACATAGAGCTTCTTTTTTCCCTGCCACTCTTTAGGCTAGGCCGACTTTTTGCTTAGCCTAACTTTGGGGGGGGGGGGGGGGGGGGGGGGCGTTTTGGATGTCAGACACTGTTGCCTCCTAGGCTTGCTCTTGCTTGCCTGTCTACGGTTTTTCTAACCCATCTTGGGGGCATCAGTTTTCGTCTGATTCCGGCTCCTGAGACTCAGTCTTACCCTACATTGAACTCACCAATACCTTGAGTTCCTGAGACGCTGTCTTCACCTATATTGGACTCACCATTACCTTGGGTTTCCTGAGACCCAGTCTTCCCCTACATTGGGCTCTCCGCTACCTTGAGGTTCCTGCGACACAGTCTTAACCTAATTTGAGCTCGCCCATACCCTTGAGTTCCTGAGACACGGTCTTC
>JBAKBP010029553.1:0-26975 GCA_037953745.1 Lithodes maja
CTATTGGATTATTAAGCCAGCACACTGTAAGTCAAGAACAAGGTCAGGACTGGAGACCCCTTTTTCGAGAACTCCAGCCCCCCCTTTGGTACTGAAGGGGTTAATGTCTATATTAAATTCGATATTACTGCGTTAGGATATCTTTTATAGTGCGTTGCCGGGCTTAAGGGGAGGTTTCTAGTGTGTTGCTTAGACCTCCATCAAACTTTAAATGACATCCCCTAGACCCCCTTTCAAGATAAATATGTAAATGTTTCGGTAGAAAAATGTCCCGGCCGAAGGCTGATTCCTCTTAAGTTACAGGCTCGCTATCGCTCGCCAGGAGAAAGTTAACACCTACATGGCACGAAAGGTCTTAAAATTTACAGAAATGGGGCGAAAGTTATTAAAAATCGCCAAACTAATGGGGCAAATGTCTTAAAATCTCAAAAGCAATGGGGCTAAACATGAAGGAGAAAAGTGTCCAGAAAAAAAATCCCTCAAGTTGAAATCTCCCCTTAAATGATTCTGCATTTTTCCAGTAAGGTGAATAATAAGAGGTGTTGAAGATCCGTGCAGTGAGACTTGTAAACAGAGAGAGAGAGAGAGAGAGAGAGAGAGAGAGAGAGAGAGAGGCAAACATAACTGCAGATGGTGTGAATGAGTCAGCTTCAGGCATACAGGAATAGAGAGAGTGTGTGTGTGTGTCAGTGTGAGAGAGAGTGTGTGTGTGGGTGATCTTTTGTGTGCTTGTGTGTGCGTGATTGTTTGTGTGTGCGTGTGTGTGTTTGAGAGAGTGAGAGAGAGTGTGTGTGTGTGTGGGTGATCGTTACTTTTCAGATTTTGTGTGCTTGCGTGTGCGTGATCGTGTGTGTGTGTGAGAGAGTGTGTGTGTGTGTGTGTGTTAAGAGTGAGTGACTGAAATAATAACGAAACACGCATGACATTACAACCTCTAAACTGCCTTACACAGCATTCAAGATAACACGACACACTTATGACAAACACATGACATTACCACCTCTAAACTGCCTTATTCAGTATTCAAGCAGACAAAACACTAACCCGTTTCACATTATATTACAGCCTCTAAACTGCCTTGAGGGGAGATAGGTCGTTTTTCTGGTCCCTCTTCTTCCTCATGTTTAACCCCATTAGTTTGGTGAATTTATAATCTTTCGCCCCATTTCTTTATCATTATTAAGACTTTTCGTAGCATTTAGGTGTCAAAATTTTCACCTGGCGAGCAATAGCGAGCCTGTATTTTGAGAGTAACCGGCCTTAGGCCGGGACATTTTTCTATCGAAAAATTTACAAATTTGTCTTGAAAGAAGGACTTGTGGGGTATTTTTTTAAGCTTGATGGAGGTCTAGGGAGGAAACAATAAAAATAACAAAATTAGGAAATATATACGGCCATCACCTTTAAGTTGACAAAGCACTAACGACAAGCGCATGACATTACAATCTCTAAACTGTCTTATTACTCAGCATTCAAGCAAAGACCCGATCAGATTGCTACTAACGGTACAACGCTAACATTACGGTGGTCCGGTACGGCACTCCGAACACACCAGCTGTTTGTAATCAACCAGAGGCACGTTCATACCACCGATCATTCCGGCAACTCTTTCATGGAAACTTCTGAATTAAACTTATAGAATTGAGCAGCTATCATATTGTTATTCTTTCAATCCGTAAACGTTGTTTTCTCAGTTTTGTAAATGTCCATGTCCTCAACTGAATTGCTAAGCTATTTCAAATTGTGATTAGCCATATAGTGTACAGTATGTTGCTAATTATGAAATCTTGGTATTAATATGCTATCGAGACATATCAGACTCATGTTTCCATTAAGGGGAGGTTTTTAGTTGATTCCCTAGACTTCCATCAAGCTTAAAATTACTCCCCCTAGACCCCTTTTAAGATAAATTTGTACATTTTTCGGTAGAAAAATGTCCCGGCCGAAGGCCGATTCCTCTTAAATTACAGGCTCGCTATCGCTCGCCAGGAAAAAATAGACACCTAAATGGCACGAATGGTCTTAAAATTGACAGAAATGGGGCGAGGGTTCTTAAAATCGCCAAACTAATGGGGCAAGCGTCTTTAAATCTCACAAGCAATGGGGCTAAACATGAGCGAAAAAGAGGTTCAGAAAAAAATCCTCCAGGTGGAAATCTCTCCTTAAGTATCGATAAATCAGATGGTTGGGGACTAACAATTGCACTGGGTCAGTAAGGGGGGGGGGGGGGGGGGGGAGTCTATTTTGATAAATTATAATTTATTTATTAGACCTTCATCAGTGTCTCGGTCGGAAAATGCCGGCTCGCTTATATTGCTTGGCAGGAATATATCGACATGAGATGGCACGAGAGGTCTTAAAATTGACAAACAAATGGGATAAAAGTACTTACAATCGCCAAACTAATGGGGCGAAGGTCATTACATATCACAACTAGTGGGGCTACGCATGAGGGAGAAGGATGTCTAGAACAAAAATTAAAATCGAGTATTAGTTGTCGATACTAATTCAAAAGGAAACAAGAAATGTCAGAATGAATTTACAGCTCACAAATTAACCACTTACGAGTTTCAGGCTATAAGAAAGTTGGAGCTGTAACCATCACGATTAACCAGAAGTGCTAAAATAATATACAGGAGGTTATTGATGGATAAAAAGTGTGTTGAAATGGATTTCACGTATTTATATAATATGTACTACGACCGTATTTTAGCTGTTAAGGGGAGGTATTTAGTTTGTTCCCTACTTTTTCATCAAGCTTAAAATTACATCCCCTAGACCCCCTTTCAAGATAAATTTGTACATTTTTCGGTAGAAAAATGTCCAGGCCGGAGGCCGGTTGCTTTTAAATTACAGGCTCGCTATCGCTCGCCAGGAAAAAATCGACACCTTGACGGCACGAAAGGTCTTAAAATTGACAGAAATGGGGTAAAATGTCTTAAAATATCCAAACTACTAGGGCGAAGGTCTTAAAATCTCAAAAGCAATGGGGCTAAACATGAGGGAGAAAGGGGTCCAGAAAAAAATCCCTCAAGTGGATATCTCCCCTTAATTCTACTAATATCGATGTCTACAACTACAACTTTCTTATAACCTGAAACTCGCAAGTGGTGTCAATTGCCAGCAAAACCATTCGTGTAATTTGGCTCTAACCCTTCCCTTCCTTCAGCCCACCAGATGACGCTGTTACTACCAAGGCATACCGTAATTCTTTGAGGGGCTACTCTTTAGTAGTAGTAGTAGTAGTAGTAGTAGTAGTAGTAGTAGTAGTTTATACATTTGTATTAATGTTATTGTTATAATTATTATCATTTGTATTATTATTGTTATAATTATTATAATTTGTATTATTATTGTTATAATTATTATAATTTGTATTATTATTGTTATTGTTGTCATTATTATTTTAGTGAGGGTTTTAATAAATTTAGTAATTTCGAACAATTTAATAATTATGTGACCCCTAGATCCCTGTTAAACTTATAACAAAAATAATAATAAAATTCCTTAGAGCCTCCCTCAAAGTAAATTTGTAAATGTTTTCGTAAAAAAAGGTCCCGGCTGAAGACCACTTTCTTCTAATATGCAGGCTCGCTATTGACACCTAAATGGGGTGTGGTTTCTTATAATCGCGAAACTCATAATCAAAGCGTCTCATAATCACGGAAGTAGTAGGTCAAAACGTCTTGTCGCGAAAGTAGACAGTTAAAACGTCTCATTGTCTTCATAATAATGGATCGAAATAGAGTGATGTGGTGGTTACACGTAGACCACCCTGGGTTTAGATACAGTTAACCCTTCCCTCCCCTCAGTCCCGCCACCTGTCGTTGTTATTCGTCAGGTGCACAGTAGACACCGCTAGGTTTTTTCATGTTTTTTTGTATTATTTTTTTTTTTTACTAAATGAGACGGTTATGACTTTCTTTGACCAATGAGAACTGAGAAAAGATGATAGTTCCTTCGTGAACATTTTTATTTATGTATATAATTATATATATATATATATATATATATATATATATATATATATATATATATATATATATATATATATATATATATATATATATATATATTGTATGATGAACAATTTATGCGAGAGAGAGAGAGAGAGAGAGAGAGAGAGAGAGAGAGAGAGAGAGTTCAGTGCAAAATATAGAAGTGTTTGCTGTCATTATCAAAGTAGTGTTCGAAAGCAGCAATGAGCGGAGATTTTGACGCGACACCAAATAGTTATCCAACACTTTAATTAATTTAGGACTCAAGAAGCCTACATATGTTCGCACTAAATATACACCTCTCTCTCTCTCTCTCTCTCTCTCTCTCTCTCTCTCTCTCTCTCTCTCTCTCTCTCTCTCTCTCTCTCTCTCTCTCTCTCTCTCTCTCTCTCTCTCTCTCTCTCTCTCTCTCTCTCGCTACAATAACATAGAAAATATAACAAATATGGAAGCCAAAACAACAGTGATAAATTAGTTTGTTGTTGAGATCCAAACCCGGCGACACACATGACAAGCAACAGATGTTCATACAATAACAAATCTCACAAACACACATTTCTTCACATACATGCTTAAAGAGTACGCACACAAAAACACACATAGCTAGATTTACATGCGATTTTTTTTTTTTTTTTTTTTTTTTTTTTTGTCTATGTGAGTGAGGGAGACACAAGGCAGAACTTCCTGTAGCGAGTGCCTCCACCAGAGATGAAAGAGTGACTATGTGACTATGAAAGTGTGAGTATGTATAATAACAAGTTTAATTATCACACACACACAAACAAGTAAATATAGAACACAATGACACAAATACCAAGAGATAGAGGTGCCGTAGACTAGGCCACACACACACACACGCACACAAACAGATGACAGTGCGTGTAACAGATCTCTCTCCCCCCCCCCCCCCCCCCCACACACACACACACATACTCTCTCCCGGAACCCGCACTAATTCTCACGGGGGAAAATAGCGTTCGTCGCGGGAAAATCGGTAACAGCGAGTGGTTTTGGAAAGTCGCGGGAGAGCTACTAGAGTGATGATGATGGTAGTGGTTAGGGGGTGTATCTGGCATTAAGCCCCCCCATACAGTACAGTCATGGCACACACTTTCTTTATCTCCCATTAAAGGGGGGATGGGCTGGTTTTTCTAGCCCTCCTTCTCCCTCATGTTAAGTATATTAGTTTTGACATTTTTAGACGTTTGCCCCATTAGTTTGTCGATTTTAAGATCTTTCGACCCATTTCTTTGTCAATATTAAGATCTTTCGTGCCATTTAGGTGTCAATTTTTGCCTGGCGAGCAGTAGCGTGGCTCTAATTTTTTTAGGAACCGGCCTTCGGCCGGAACATTTGTCTACCGAAAAATGTACAAATTTATCTTGAAAGGGGTCTAGGGGGTGCTATTTTAAGGTTGATGGAGGTCTATTCAAAAATATATAAATTAATAAATACATAGACCAAAAACCAAGTACTACCCCCTTAATCCAGTGTCAAACGAGGGCTTTCTTCCTCAACTTGTATCATCAGCATGGGTGTGGGAGCTTAAGGTGGT
Organism: Lithodes maja; assembly: GCA_037953745.1. Classification (NCBI taxonomy): domain Eukaryota; kingdom Metazoa; phylum Arthropoda; class Malacostraca; order Decapoda; family Lithodidae; genus Lithodes; species Lithodes maja. Next base: position 5,554 of record JBAKBP010029553.1, read on the forward strand.
GTTGAACGAGCCATTTGAACGAGCCATTATCCGTCAGTTTTCGATGAGTAAGTTTTATTCGTACTATTTTGAAGCTCTTTTGCATTGGAATCGGAATGAAGGTTAAAATAACATCACTCTTGTTATGAGAATTAATTATGCGGGACCATTTGCTGACTGAAAGAACTGGCTGTGTGTGCTGATCTGTTTGGGAGGGATGCGAGTGTGCTTGCTGTGCTTGTTAGCTACATGGTTTAGCCTGTGCTATGTGATTTGAGTGCATTATCTGTGCTGCATGTAGTGTGTGAAGGAGACGTGTTTGGTGCCTGTATTGGTGCTGCTATGTGACTTAAGTGTGTGTCTGTGCTGTTTATAGTGTGTGCAGGAGACGTGTTTGGTCCCTTGAATACAGATCACGCTAACTGTGAAAGTGGGGCTTGGGCTGGATCCTCTATGTTGGGAAAGTTAGTGAATGATAGGTACGGGGAGAGAATGAATTAATGAATAAATGAATGAATTAATTAATGAAACAACTAACTCCTCATGGTAAAGCAAATCAAAGTGTATAAATGGAGAGAGAGAGAGAGAGAGAGAGAGAGAGAGAGAGAGAGAGAGAGAGAGTATGTGTGTGTTTGTGTGTGAGAATTAAAGTGAGAATGAGTGAGAGAGAGAAAGTTAACGAGAGAGAGAGAGAGGGGGGAGAGGGGGATTGGCTGGCTTTTGCCATTTTCGTGAAATGTAATCTAGTTTGTCCCCTAGGACAACAAAAACGTCGACTTCCTTCAAGCTAAAATATGCTCACCAAGCCTCCTTCAAGCTAAATCTGTATCTGATAGCATAATACCAGGGTCCCATTTTCTTCTGAGTTACAAGCTGGCTATCACACGCCCAAAAAACAACTCAGACACCTGATTGGGATGAAGCGTCTTATTTTTGCCAAATTAATTTAGTTAAAGGTCTTAATTTTCCAAACTAATGAAGTGAAACAAGGGAGTTCCAACAAGACCCCCCTCAGACCAAATAGAGTTAACCCTTACAGTACTGGTGCCGTCCTCTTAACTTTATTCTGGCTACTAAAAGGCGATTCAATTAACAGGCTTCGAACTATCTCGCTTAATCATTTTCACTACCTCAGCTCCTTCTTCTATCTATCTATCTATTGCCTGACGCCGTGATCCCCGAAGGGGTGGCCACGAACGAACCGCCCCCATGCACCTCTGTCCCCAGTCAGTCGACGTCCCTCCCCCCAACCAGCACCGCCTTCGTTCATGTAGTTCCTCACTCCATCCTTCCACCTCATATTCGGTCTACCTCTCCCCCCTCTGTCCCTCCACCTCGCTCTCGTACACCCTCTTAGTCATTCTCTCGCTTTCCATACGTTCCATATGGCCGAACCATCTCAAGTTGTTCTTTTTCACACTTTCCAGCACATCTACCTCCACACCACACCTCCTTCTTACTTCCTCATTAGTCTGTCTATCCCTCCATGTAACTCCGCACGCACTCCTTAAGTAATTCATTTCCACTGCTCTCACTCTTGGTCTGAGTCTCTCAACCAACGTCCATGCTTCGCTTCCGTAAGTCAGTGTCGGGATTACCACACTGTCATGCAAGGACTTCTTCACTTCCATACTGACTACCCTATTTCTTGTTACTGCTTTTAGCGTTCCTACAACCCTCTTCCCCTGTTGTACCCTCTCCCGCACCTCTTCATCCATAGTCCCATCTTTACTCAACACACTGCCCAGATACTTAAAAGAGTTGACGATCTCCATAGCCTGACCGTTCAGCTTCACCTCACACTCTGTGACTTCACCCCTTTCGAAGACCATAACCTTGCTCTTCCCGTATTTACCTTCAAATTCCGTTTTTCGCACACTGTTCCAAACTCATTTACCAGACCCTGCAACTCCCATTCATTATCACTCATCAGAACTGTATCATCCGCAAACAGCAGTATAGGTAGCTTCCACTCAATTCCCTCCCTTTTCAGCGATACACCAACATCCACTGCTCTTGATAGTATTTCTTTCATAACTCCATCCATATATACAGTAAACAACCACAGGGACATCACACACCCCTGTTTCAAACCAACATTCAGGTCAAAGAACTCGCTCTGCTCACTCTCCACACGTACTGCCGCCTTTGCACCCTCATACATGCTCTTCACTGCTTTCAGCAACTTGCCCTCTACTCCGTATATTCTAAGTACTTTCCACAAACCTTCTCTATCCACTCTGTCATAGGCCTTCTCCAAGTCCATAAAGGCAACATACACCTTTTGTTTCTTCTCCAGATACTTCTCCACAACACAATTCAGGGTAAAAATCTGATCTACACATCCTCTTCCCTTCCTAAAAACCTCCCTGCTCGTCGCCTATCCATTTCTCCGTTCTCACTCTCACTCTCTCAATCACTACCCTACTGTATACCTTCCCTACTACGCTTAGAAGACATATTCCTCGGTGGTTACCACACACTCCTCTTTCCCCTTTGCCCTTATATAGGGGGACTATTATGCCAGTCTTCCAGTCATCGGGTGCACTCCCCTTCTCCCATGCTAGTTTGCACATTTTCCATACCCATTCTATCACTATCTCACCACCATACCTCAACATTTCCCCACACACTCCATCTGTTCCTGGTGCTTTCCCCAACTTCACTCTTTTCATGGCTTCCCACACTTCTGACCTCCTGATCCCCACCTCCTCCTCCACTACTTCTCTTCTTCTCCCTCCCATACCATATCCAGCTATGTTTGCTGGCTCTTCATTCCTTTCATTTAGCAACTCACTGAAGTACTCCCTCCATCTTTCGACTCTCTCTTGCTTCTCGGCTAGCATTCTCCCATTCTTATCTTTCACACCCTTACTGTTTCCCTTGCTACCTTCCCTAACTTTCTTGACTTCTTTCCAAATCAGTTTCTTACTCTCCCTCCATTTTACACTCAGATTCCTTCCAAATTCCTCATCTACTCTTCTCTTACTTTCCTTCACTACTCTCTTCACCACCCTCTTACTCTCCACGTACCTCGCTCGTTTCTGTCTCTCGGAATCTTCATTCCCTCTACTACCCAACCACTCTCTATATGCTTTCTTCTTTTCTTCCACAGCTATTCTTACCTCTTCTGTCCACCATGCTGTACCTTTCACTCCCCTCCCTCTTCTCCTCACTCCACACACCTCCTCACATGCTGCACAGATCTCATCTTTAAACACCTTGCTCATCTCCTCCACTTCCTCCATAACTTCCAGGTCGAACCCACCTAGTCGTCTTTCCACTGCTCTCCTGTACTCCTCCCTGACTTCCTCCTCCTGCAACCTCTCCACCCTCCTCACCATTCCACCCTCCTCTCGCCTCCCTCCCGCTCTCCTCACCCACTTCTTTTGTATCCTAACCTTAGCTACCACTACATAATGATCAGACAGACCCCCTCCAATACCCCTATACACCCTAGCATCCATCACAGATTTCTTCATTCGTTCATCCACACATACATAATCAATCAATGACTTTCGTTCCACCACTGTCTTATCCTTCATCGTCAACATCCGTTTCCACGTGTACCTGTGGATCATTCTGTGTCGGAAGAAGGTGTTGGCTATCCACAGCCTCCTCCCCACACATACGTCCACAAGTGCACTACCATTCCCATTCACCTCTGATGGTACCCCCCACCCTCCCACCACTCCCTCAACTTTCCCATCACCCACCTTACCATTCATATCCCCAATCAGAAATATTCTTTCGTTCTTGTCAAACTTCTCCAGGCACGCCTCCACATTCATCCAGAACTCCTCTTTCTTTCTTTCAAGTATATCCTCTGTCGGGGCATACACGCATACAATCACCCACGTTTGTATTCCTACTTTCATTCTCACCCACACAATCCTTGAACCTACAGACCCATACTCTCTTACACATTCCTTCCATTTGCTACTTACAAACAAACATGCACCTTCTCTCGCTGTTCCTTCACTCACTCCAGCACACACACCCATTCCACACTCCCACTCTCTCACATCTGAACCTTTCCATTTGGTCTCTGTCATTCCACATACATCCAGCCTGGCATTCACTAACACTTCCAGAACCTCTCTCTCTTTTGTGCCATCATTCATGCCACTAACATTCCACGTAGCCATTCTCAGAATGTCCGAAGGCATGTCCTTAGTCGGTCGTGGTTCGTCAACGTTGGTTCCGTCCGCATCCGAGGCTGTTCGCTCGTTTTTTTTTGCTTAGATATTTTTTCCGGGTGGGGGTCGCAAGCCCACCGACCCAACCTCTTTAGTCGCCTCTTACGACACTTAATCGGCACAAAATCGTCTAAATATAGCAAGAATAACATTATAAAGACGTCACTGATACAAAAGGAGTTAACCCCTTCTGTATCAGCGACGCCTTTTGTATTGTTGTTCAGCTACATTTAGACGATTTTATTCAGTTTTGGAAGGACCTTTAACCATTAAAAGGCTACATACTATCTCAATTCATCCTTTTAGCTACCACAGATCCATCCTAAGCTGAATAAAGTCGTTTAATAGTTGACATAGCATGATGAAAAGGACGTCACCGGTACTGAAGGGGTTAATCTCCTTCCTGTCCCAGTGCCCCCGTCCCCCACTAGGGTCTGAGTGGCGCATGAACCCCTTCTCTCTGTCCTGGATCACATGACACTATCTTCACCACCGGCAGGAACTGGAGTGTGGCGGGATTACTAATGACCACAACTTTCCTTGATGGCATGGAGGTCACTGTCTGGGCGATGTTAGATAGATAGATAAACAGATATATAGATAGATAGATACAAACATGCATAGAGAGAGAGAGAGAGACCCTATACGATAACCTTTGACAACAATTTGGAACAGGAAGACGTCATTACTGAGATAAGACAATTGACTGAAAACTTAAAGTGTAAAGCAAAGAAAAGAGAACTGTGTGTGTGTGTGTGTGTGTATGGGTGTGTGTGTCTGTCTATGTGTGTGCGTGTGTGTGTCCGTGTGTGTGTTATAGAGGAAGGATATCACCGTGTTAGTATGTGGCCATGAGCGTACCATCGTGAACAGACTACATAACTATAATCTATCCCGGTCAACGCTCTCGGACCAATGACCAGAGTGCCACTTAACGTGTCTAAAAATAACTTCTTAATTTAACGTATTGGATCCGAGGGTGGTTTATTAGGACCTCCCTTGTTTCGCTCCATTGTTTCTGAGTTTTGTTTTGTTTTGTATATTTAGCCTAAAGGACAAACAAAAATACATAGCTCGAAAAAGGCATTGGTCAGCAAAATCTTCAATAATGATTAAATGCACTATCACAAGAACCCACAAGACTTTGGTCAGATAGCGTTAAAGGCCAATACCACCTTACATCCCCGGTGCTCAAGGTAGACGGTAACACATTGCAGTGGCGTGAACAACATCAACGACTTGAGCTGGGTGCAACATTGGTCACCAAGGTGTGATTCCATAATGCTAACCAATATACAGTACTATTATAGTAAGCTGTATTTGGTGAAGCCCCAAGTGGTAGACCAATAAAGACGTGGGATCACACCATACGGTCTGATCTTGAATCAAATAACTGATAAGTGAGGCAGCTCTGAATAGGGCTGCCTGGAGCACCGCCATTAGGACGTCAAACTTGAACCACACTTCGTGTGGTTGTGTTGTTTGTATATATGTGTAAGTACCATGTGAGAAGGAGCACTTTATTTACATCTCACTTACAGATTCTTCAGGTAAATTATTTGAAGAGGCTGTAAGCCACACTTTGTCAATTATGTGTCAACTCTGTAATCTTTGGAGTGTGTGTATCGTTTAGAATGAAAATAGTGAATAATAATGCAATGGTAAGCAAGAAGAACACGCCAAGCAAAAAATTAAAGTCTACTCACTCAAGCACGAAGTCCTTGCCCTTGAATTCCTTGGAGTAGGCACCCATTTCACAGATCGTCCGCTGCAGGCACTCTTCGCTCTCGAACGTGTTCAGGTACACGTAGAAGACTCGCTCGACTTCGTCATGAAGCTGGTCCATGAAGGAGGACTCGCGGGGGGCGTCTGAGAGAGCCCTGGAGGTAGAAAAGATAAGGATAGATAGAGCTAGATAGACGTCCCCGAGTAGTACATATAAGAGCTAGATATACAGTATGTCCCCAAGTAGATAAATATATGAGCTAGATACATGTCCCCGAGTAGATTAATATAAGAGCTAGATAGATGTTCCCGAATAGATTAATATAAGCAAAATTAAGATATAATTCAACGCTCTCGATCTTGTAAAGTTAATCCGTGAAGGAGGACTCAGGACTTTAGCTTTGGATGTTTAACAGGTGACAATAGAATACGACAATTACCTTTTGGTAGTCAGGGTGAAGGTGAGGGAAGACAGCAGGAGGAGGATACCCCCGAGGATCAGCAGGGGCAAGATGATGGCAGCAAAGATATCAAAGCCTCCGTCAGCCACCTCATAGGTTTCCTGCTCCGAGACGGGGTAGTAGTAGTAGTAGAGGTTGCCCTGGGAGCCGCCATCATCGTAGGATTGTGCGGGGGCGGGGGCGGCGTAGGAGGATGTATGTCCGCCGCCACCACCACCGTGCCCATGTCCGCCACCACCACCACCGTCACGGGCCTGTGCTGCCAGTCCTTGCTTCTCTACGGCGGCCACGGAGGCACCATACGCCACACCCACCACAGCCAACAGCACTAATGTGTTCAACATCTGGAGGGGAAACAAAACAACAAACTATAATTTTAAAGAACATAAGAAAACAGGAGTCTGCAGAGAGCCGACTGGCCCACACACAGCAGATCCCTTTCACACCCAACCCATTATGTAAAAATAACTTTGAATAGTTGCCAGAATGAATATAAATATCATATGAGGAAGAACACTTTATTGACAAAGTTTTGCAGATAGCTTCTTCAGGTTACTAGTCAATAGTGATATGAAGAAGCTATCTGCGAAACGTTGTCAATAAAGTGCTCCTTCTCGTATAGTGTATAAATTAAATTATAATATAATTGTGTTATTTTGTTTGTGGGAAGAAAAGACATATTAAGCATAATTCATAAAAGTATTTGTGCCTATTGTTCAACATATGCATGGAAATATACGAATTAATCATACTTAACCCTTGGAAGATATGATGTCGCATTTCTTTTCTGTTTTCTAGCTATTCCTAGACGATTTATTTCAGATTAGTAAGGGTATATGGTAGTCAAAGGGTTAGTTGAGATAACAAATACAGCATTTACCATATTGTGTAAACAAAATGCATAGTTTATTCCATATAGTCAGTCTCTATGGAAGAGCGAACAATCAAGTATATGTTTCTCTATATGAAAGATCATTTTAAGTATGGGTCGTATTTATTTTAATGCACGTATTTACTTATAGGGCATATGAGTATGCAGGCATCCACAATACCTTAAATTTGTTCTGAACTCTAATTTAATGGACCTCATGTCAAGGTGTCGCACGGTATATGGTAATGAGGCAGGTTATATTGCCCGCCCTACCGTAACCTAAGACCTTCCTCCACCACCACCACCGGCAGCCCTAAAACTGTCTGGCCACACGGGGAGGGAGGAAGAAGGCTTTATCTCGGAAATTACCTTTAATGTTCCACCGATATGAGGCTTACCCTACATTTGCTAAGCTTTCTTTTTTGCTCTGTTTTTTGTTTTCTCCTGTTTTTGTTTTACATGTAAAGTCGTGGTTATTATTGCTGTTTGTAATAAGTCTCGAAGCTGTCTCGGGCTTAATTAAATCTCTGTCAATTTTTTACTGATATTTACATTTTAGAGGGTCGTTGAATAAATTCGAAGGTTCAAAATGAATTTATGACTACGATATTGCATTGTTCAACATCATTGTTGTTTACTTGTAGTGGCATGCTACATCAGTACAGATAAGAAAGAGGGTTAAGTAATTTAAACTTGATTAATCTAGGTTAAGCTATTAAAAGTACCATTGATGTTGCCAAATGTAAAGACCTGCTACCTCTTCTAGCTGGTGTTGTTGTTATTGTTACTGTTCAACCACGGTGTTACTTTATCGATAACAACGGAACTACGGAGAAAGCCAATTGCCTCAATCGGTGCCAACCCGAGATCCTCTATGTCACTGATGTTGCGTTGGTGTCTGTGTGCTACCAGTGTTGTGTAGTCTGAGTATATATGTGTTACTGTATATGGTGTAGTCTGAGAATATGTGTGTTACTAAATGTGATGCAGTGTGGGCATGTTTCGTCTATGGTGCTGTCTAGTTGGTGTTGGTTTCTGTGTGCTGCGAGCGCTTTACAGTCTGAGAATATGTGTGTTACTATAAGTGCTGCAGGTCTGGCAGTGTAGGCATGTGTCGTATACTATGTTGTCTATCCGGTGGTTGTATGTTCTGAGTGGTGAGTGGTGGTGTCCCCAGTGTAGTCTGCGTATGTGTACTCTGTCTGTTCTGTTTAGTTGGGCTTCTGATTAGTGAATGTGTGGAGGAGGCTGACCAAGGACACTATTGGGATCTTCTTTCTGTATAGGTCAGCTAGTGCTCGCTAGGTGAATGTGTGGAGGAGGCTGACCAAGGACACTATTGGGATCTTCTTTCTGTATAGGTCAGCTAGTGCTCGCTAGGTGAGGGTTGTGTTGATGTGCTTGATTAGGTTATACTTTTATAGTATTTTTATTATTTTTGTCAACCCGTTCAGTACCGATGACATCCTTTGAATTATATTCTGGCAATGATTAGACGATTATATTCAGCTTAGGAAGGACCTCTAGTAATAATAAGGCTTCATACTATCAAAACCAACCCTTTAAACTACCACAGATCCTTCCTAAGCTGCATACTATCGTCTAGATATAGCTAGAGTAAAAGTAAAACACACGTCGCCGGTACTCAAAGGGTTAAGAGACAATGAATGGAGGAAGCAACAACAGACGCAATATAAAAAGGTGGAGTAAACTTAATAAAAGGTGGAGTAAACTTAATAAAAGGTGGAGTAAACTTAATAAACTTAATAAAAGGTGGAGTAAACTTAATAAAAGGTGGAGTAAACTTAATAAAAGCGCCGAGTCTGGGTGGAGAGGGGGGTGGAAGGGTTGGGGGTCGGAAGGAAGGGGGAAGGGGGAGGGGGGGGGGGTGTTCTCTGTGGTTGTCCCGCTGCCTTAACGACACTCGGCAACGTTTGTAAGCCGCGGCAACCGGTTATTTCGCCCAAGTCAGTTCGCCCGTTTGTATCGACGCCCATATTTGAGTTGAATCCCCTTCATGTCCCGGCTTTTTCTATCGAAAAATGTACACCTTTATCTCGAAGGGGGTCTTGAGGGTATTATTAAGCTCAATAAGATGGAGAAAACTAAAAGAAAAAAAAAAGCAGCCTTACGATAGGATATTATTAGGTTAGATGTTAGTGAAATGACTGTGAACAAAGTGACTATGTAATACCTGGTGGTCAAAGTCAACGTAATGTAAATTATAATAATCGAATGTTAAAACGCAGTGCAAATTAATGCCATGGCTTTTTAATTGTAGGAATAGGCTTTAAGATTTATATAGTTTGTAGTGTTATGCTTTTAAAACATGCATTCCTATTATTGTATAGCACATACTTCCTTTTACTGTGATGCTACCTTCATCTCACCGTATGCTTCTATTAAATTTCTTACTAATAACTTTATTAATTAACATATTGTATTATAATTAATGTGTTTTGTTAGTTATGTTTGTGCTTTGATATGCATAATAACATATTCTGTTTACCTATACAATTATTAACTATTGCAAACTTCATCACATAATGATAATTTAGTCCATGGTAAAGTGTAGTGACAGTACTATGTGGCAAACCAGCTTAATAAAAAAATAATAGTACATAAATAAATATATATGCTGTATAAAACTAAAGTCAAAATTAAGTAAATAAACTAGACAACACGCATTCAACAATATAATAATCCACCTTGCAATTGTACTACTATGATGACTGAAGCCCCGAGGGTACACTAACACTGTATTTAGGTAGTAGGGCCCGATGTAACACAATGCAGTACGGTCCTCCCCAACTGACGTCCTACGCTCCACTGCCGGGAGACACCACCTCTCTGCCTTATATACCTGCCATGAGCGGGGGACACCTCAGCGTCATGGGGCAATTACGTTAACTAGACAGACTCAAAATAACCAGGATATGTGTAATATAAACAAAGCGAAAGAGTGAAAGGCTCAAACTAAACAATGTGCAGGAGTGATATGTATAATCTAAACATTGCACAAGTGATGCTAAAAATTCTACAGTATGTGATATATATATATATATTTTTTTTTTCTGGGCTCTTTTCTCCCTCATGCTTAGCCCCATTATTCATGAGATTTCAAGGCGCTTACCCCATTATTTTGGCGATTTTAAGACCTTTCGCCCCATGTATGTGTCTATGTTAAAACCTTTCGTGCAATTTAGGTGTCGATTTTTCCCCTGTCGAGCAACAGTGAGCCTGTAATTTTTGTCGGAACTGGCCTTCGGCCGAGATATTATTTTACAAAGCAAAATGTACAAAATTATCTCGAAGGGGGTGTTTTGTTTGTTTAGCTTGGTAGAGGTCTAGGGAGTAAACTCGAAGGGGGTGTTTTGTTTGTTTAGCTTGGTAGAGGTCTAGGGAGTAAACTAAAACATAAATATAGCATAATTATGAACAAAAGGTAAATAATAATAATTAAATATAAAAATATCCCCCCCCCCATAAAATATCCCCCCCCCCATAAAATATCCCCCCCCCCATAAAAAATACATAAATATATATATCTAAATAAACAAAATATAAAATAACTTTTGAACATATATTGATGTATGCGTAATGCGTATAAACCCCAGAGGACACTCGGCAGCCGGGGTCTGGTGGGTGAGAACAGAATGACAGGAGAAAAAGTTGGTAGCTTTAGCATCAAAACTTCCGCGACGTGCTCTGCTTATTCTATTTATTAATTGTATTATATTTTATTAAATGATATTATAAAACAAAATAATGGAGGAAGGAAAACAAAGACAAAGTAGAATAGGTCCATGTGCCTAAAGCATCCTCCATTCATAAATTGTTTGTAACAACTGGATTTAAAACGGTTGTACTTTGCAAGTTTGTGGAAAGCAACTCCAAGGCCAATATTAATATAGGCATTAGGGTTATTTAGACGGTATTCGCAAAGGTAATTCTTAAACATTTTGGTGACGAAGTTATTTGACTAGACATTTCCAACGCTTCTTTGATTAATTAATTGCATCTTATATATTTCCAAAGCAAAACGGGCAAAATCAGATTCCATAGTTTCACATGGAGGTATACTCTATTTATTATAATTAGGCCAAACATCTTGACCACTAACCTCTAGAACTATAAAACGACTAGAGTAATCGAGCTAATATTTCTACCATATTGGAAAGAGTCAGCCAGGGAATTAGGTGTGGACAATGTTCAGCTCATTTGCTGTAGCCCTTTTTGAGTTACAGAGGTTACGGATCAGGATTTCTGGCCTACCTACATTGCATCGACTCAAGCAGCTCAGAACTGGAGTACGTTTTCCATTTCACCCCTCACCCCAACACACACGCATCGCCGGTACAGAAGGGGTTAATCACACTAACACGAATCATAGTCTACTAATATATACTAGATAGCAATGAAGAAACTACCGAATACAGATGCTATGAACGATACAGCACACCCAATGACTGAATATTAGTTCACGATCTTGATTAAGGGGAAATTTGGGCATTTTTTTGGAAGAAAAATAGATTCGCTATCCCTCACCAGGAAATCATCGAAACCTAAATAATATGAAAGGTCTGAAAATTGACAAAGAAATGGTGGGAAAAGTCTTAAAATCGCCAAATTAATGGGGTGAACGTCTTAGAATATCAAAACTAATGGGGCTAAACATGGGGAAGAAGGAGGTCCAGAAAACAGCCGGCTTAACAACTAATGCAACAGACTTCTACGTATTAATGTTAATATATGCGCACCCGACGATCCAGAAGGTGACTTTGAAAATTAGTTCACGGTCTTAATTAATGATCTGTAGCAAGGCACTCCCACACAACAAATAGTGTGTAATTAGTCGAGTTTAGGCAATTATTAGTCAAGCTGATTAACTATTGTGTTCTAGTTTATCATTTTACTAGCTTCGACTGAGTTGATGTGTAGGTCTCGTCAATATTGAAATTAGTCTATAAAGTTATTTGTAATTACCGTGAAGTTAGTCAAATTTGTCTCGATATTGAGCTAGTTTTGTTATATGCCTGACTATACCCTGTTCCAAATAAGTAGGTCAAAACTCCTGACCATTAACCTCTTATCATTCACAAACGACTAGAGTAATCGAGCTAATATTTCTACCATTCGGGAAGGATCAGCCTGGGTATAGGTGTGGAAATTTACAGCCCATTTGCTTTAGCCCTTTTTGAATTACCGAGGATAGGGTTCACGATTCCCGGCCTACCTATTTGGAAGAGAGTATAGTCCAAATTAGTCAAGATGGACAGCAAGCCGGACTAACTATATATGATGTACACTCGCGTTCAAAAGTCGCGTCCTACCTTCACACTATCAACTATATTATTCCCTCCTAATAAAAGAAAAAAATAAGCCTTAACCTGGCTGAATAAATCCTTAATACGTAGGTTTTATTCGAGCGTGTTAAGGGTACTTTTCTACTTTTTAGAAAGATAATGAAAGTTGCATATATTGAGATAGTAGGACACGATTTTTGAACGTGACTGTCCAGCTCGACCAATTAATTCTTTCAGTAACTTGGCGTCTTGTTCACATTATTCTGGCTAACACTAGATACTATTATACAACTTAGGAAGGACCTCTAGCAATCAAAGAGGTAAGCTCCATCTCAGTTATCTCTTTGACTTCCACAGATCCTTTTCAAACTTGTCAAAATCGTCTACTATTAGCCAGAATAGATGAAAGAATGCGTCATGGTTTACTGACAGATTTGATATTTTCTATGTAGGCAAAATCTCTCGTTTGGCGCCACTGTTTTTCGTTCCTTATAATATACCAACAAACACAGATAACACGTAAGATCAATATATAATCCTTGGCACAGACGTATATATATATATATCCATAACTTGCTTTGGCGCCGGAATCACTGCGTATAATCGCCTCTTGACAAGCAATAACAACCCAAAACTGTAGTAGATTCGTCAACACTTGGCACCAAATTCGTTCTCGTCAGCAAACTCGTACTCCTGTCACCAAATATGTTATCCTCAGTAAATATGTGCGCCTCACCTTGTGTTTGTATGCTTTGTATTGCGATAGCTTGTCAGTTGCTGATATTACACTTGAATGTATGTTTTTTGAATGGCGTCCCCGTATATATACTCGGTCGCCGGCAGGGGGGCGGGGCTTGGGGAGTGACGTCACCGCTCTTGTTATGGTTTCCCAGGGGGTTGCCTAGCGCCCCTTTTGGGCCTACGATTTTCAGGCCCAATTCATCGTTTCTCATCATCATTACTAGCCTCGTTACTCTCCTGCAGGACCGGCCTATCAGGGAAAGGGGAACCAGACTTGTTAACTATATCTCCCGGTGGCTGGATTCCAATTGGTAAGGTTGTAGGTATGGTCAAAAGGAATGTTATGCTGAGTGGCAATGCTTGCGGGTGGGGTAATTACTGGTATGTCATTAATGCTACCTACTTATGACCGCTCACCATAATTTCCCCAAGAGTTGTAATGAGTCAAGCTGCTCTCTTTTTAGACATACCGATACAAAAGTACAAGTACAATACAATCTTTACAAATACATTCAAATACAATACAATCTTTACAAATACATTCAAATACAATACAATCTTTACAAATACATTCAAATACAATACAATCTTTACAAATACATTCAAATACAATACAATCTTTACAAATACATTCAAATACAATACAATCTTTACAAATACATTCAAATACAATACAATCTTTACAAATACATTCAAATACAATACAATCTTTACAAATACATTCAAATACAGTACAATCTTTACAAATACATTCAAGTACAATACAATCTTTACAAATACATTCAAGTACAATACAATCTTTACAAATACATTCAAGTACAATACAATCTTTACAAATACATTCAAATACAATACAATCTTTACAAATACATTCAAGTACAATACAATCTTTACAAATACATTCAAGTACAATACAATCTTTACAAATACATTCAAGTACAATACAATCTTTACAAATACATTCAAATACAATACAATCTTTACAAATACATTCAAGTACAATACAATCTTTACAAATACATTCAAGTACAATACAACCTTTACAAATACATTCAAATACAATACAATCTTTACAAATACATTCAAATACAATACAATCTTTACAAATACATTCAAATACAATACAATCTTTACAAATACATTCAAATACAATACAATCTTTACAAATACATTCAAATACAATACAATCTTTACAAATACATTCAAATACAGTACAATCTTTACAAATACATTCAAGTACAATACAACCTTTACAAATACATTCAAATACAATACAATCTTTACAAATACATTCAAATACAATACAATCTTTACAAATACATTCAAATACAATACAATCTTTACAAATACATTCAAATACAATACAATCTTTACAAATACATTCAAATACAATACAATCTTTACAAATACATTCAAATACAGTACAATCTTTACAAATACATTCAAGTACAATACAATCTTTACAAATACATTCAAATACAATACAATCTTTACAAATACATTCAAGTACAATACAATCTTTACAAATACATTCAAATACAATACAATCTTTACAAATACATTCAAGTACAATACAATCTTTACAAATACATTCAAATACAGTACAATCTTTACAAATACATTCAAGTACAATACAATCTTTACAAATACATTCAAATACAATACAATCTTTACAAATACATTCAAGTACAATACAATCTTTACAAATACATTCAAATACAGTACAATCTTTACAAATACATTCAAGTACAATACAATCTTTACAAATACATTCAAATACAATACAATCTTTACAAATACATTCAAATACAATACAATCTTTACAAATACATTCAAATACAATACAATCTTTACAAATACATTCAAGTACAATACAATCTTTACAAATACATTCAAATACAGTACAATCTTTACAAATACATTCAAGTACAATACAATCTTTACAAATACATTCAAATACAATACAATCTTTACAAATACATTCAAGTACAATACAATCTTTACAAATACATTCAAATACAGTACAATCTTTACAAATACATTCAAGTACAATACAATCTTTACAAATACATTCAAATACAATACAATCTTTACAAATACATTCAAATACAGTACAATCTTTACAAATACATTCAAATACAGTACAATCTTTACAAATACATTCAAATACAGTACAATCTTTACAAATACATTCAAGTACAATACAATCTTTACAAATACATTCAAATACAGTACAATCTTTACAAATACATTCAAATACAGTACAATCTTTACAAATACATTCAAATACAGTACAATCTTTACAAATACATTCAAATACAGTACAATCTTTACAAATACATTCAAATACAGTACAATCTTTACAAATACATTCAAATACAGTACAATCTTTACAAATACATTCAAATACAGTACAATCTTTACAAATACATTCAAATACAGTACAATCTTTACAAATACATTCAAATACAGTACAATCTTTACAAATACATTCAAATACAGTACAATCTTTACAAATACATTCAAATACAGTACAATCTTTACAAATACATTCAAATACAATACAATCTTTACAAATACATTCAAATACAATACAATCTTTACAAATACATTCAAATACAGTACAATCTTTACAAATACATTCAAATACAATACAATCTTTACAAATACATTCAAATACAGTACAATCTTTACAAATACATTCAAATACAATACAATCTTTACAAATACATTCAAATACAGTACAATCTTTACAAATACATTCAAGTACAATACAATCTTTACAAATACATTCAAATACAGTACAATCTTTACAAATACATTCAAATACAGTACAATCTTTACAAATACATTCAAATACAGTACAATCTTACTAATTTATTATTTTAGTTAATATATTCTTAGTTCCTGCCTAACTTAACCCTCTCAAGATGCAATGACGCATTTCTGTTCTGTTTTCTGGATATTATTAGACGATTTTATACAGCTTAGGAAGGATCTATGATTCTATGGGAATGAAAAGGGCAAAGACTATCTCAATTAACCTTCACACTTCCACATCCCTTTTCTAATCTGAATGAAATCGTCTAATAATAGCCAGAAAACAGAAAATGTATGCGTAATCGGCTCTTGAAAGGGTTAAGTTTAGGAAATACCTCGTCAACAAGCGGCTTCAACTGTGGGTAATCATGTTCTTGTTGAGACGAAGCAATTTTATTCGGCTCAGGGAATATTAGTCCTTATGATCAAAACTCATGTATCTGATAGGTAACTTTTTAATATTGGGATCATTATTAGTACGTGATATAGATATAAAGAAAACACGAGAAAATAATAAGTATCGTTAAATAAATACCCGTCTATCTATCTATCTATTGCCAGACGCCTTACTCCCCTTACGAGGGTGGCCATACACAGAATGCCCCCAAGCGGACCTATTTCTTGTGAGAGGGACAACCCGAGCCAGTTTAGTGAAGGACTTACAGGATTGACCACTCAATTCAGGATCCGTCCGACTCCGAGGCCCTCTGTGTATCTTGTTAGCACTATTTTTCTACAGTGGTGTCCGGCTAATCCATCCACTAACCTGCCTTACCCTTAGGTAAGCAGTACGGATTTGTATCAGGTTTACTCCCCTAGACAGGTTGCCAACCAAGGCTGACGAGTCCCATCCACCCGGATTTGTATAAGGTTGTCTCCCCTAGATGAGTTGCCGACCAAGGCTAACGAGTCCCATCCACCCGTAAATACCCGTCCAGTGTTATAAAAGATACGATAATTAAGTCATCCTTGGTACAATATATTCTAATAACTTTTAACTATTTGTGGTGAGTAATTTGTGCATCTGTAATGTATTTTAGTTTGATTATTGCGTACAAAATGGACCCTATATTGATGGCAATTCATTATATACTGTATATTGGCGTATGTCATTGGCCTGGTGAAGCTATATGCAAAACGTCAATAAAGTGCTCCTCCTCATATGGTGTTATCCCCCCCTCAGTTACCTACCCATCTGTCCCCTACTAACTTCCTAATCCTGCCACGGACATTAGTTCCAGGGCAGTAGTTCCCTTTCCAATGTTCCCTTACCCACTCCAAACCACTGTTTGGACAATTGATCCTCAGTGTTTTGGAGGACAAGCAGCCTAGAAGGGTCACCAGATCTGTTCTTGCTTGATTTCCTTTGTACTCCTTTGATATTCAGCAATTCATATAAGTAGCCGACGTGAGGTTTTCCTACTTCTGCCACAAGCGAATTTCCCTAATTATAGATTCCATGAACATGAAACCGATTATTTATTCCTAATATATTTCAAACATTTAAGACTCTCTCTCTCTCTCTCTCTCTTTTCACACACACACACACACACACACACACACACACACACACACACACTCACTCACACACACAATAGGTATTTAGCGTTACTAAGTACTTCCATTTCCTACCATAACTACAGAGTAAGCCGACCCTCTTTCACTGAACTCCGTGGCTCAAGACGTCCTTCCGAAACTGAATTAACCCCTTTTATATGTGACGATTTTGAGCCCTATATTCTGGCTAAGATTATGCGATTTTATGTAGCTTAGAAAGGACCTGTGAGATTGAAAGAGGTCTAAACTAACTCACTTAACCCTTTCAGTTACTAATCCATATGTCCCCTACTAACTTCCTAGTCCTGCCACGGACATTAGTTCCAGGGCAGTAGTTCCCTTTCCAATGTTCCCTTACCCACTCTAAACCACTGTTTGGACACTTGATCCTCAGTGTTTTGGAGGACAAGCAGCCTAGAAGGGACACTAGACCTCTTGTTGCTTGATTTCCTTTGTACTCCTTTGTACTTAACCTATATTATGTGACGATTTGTAACGCTATATGCTGGGTAAGATCATGCGATTCTATGTAGCTTAGAAAGGACCTCTGGTAAGGAAAGGTGTATAAAGTAATGCAATCAATCCTTTGACTCTTACTGGCTAATGTTACACGATTTTATGAGGCTTATTAAGGATCTCTGAAGAAAACAAAAAAGATGCATAAGCTAACTCGACTAACTACCTTTGACGCCGACAAGTCTTTCTTAAGCTGAATACAATCGCCTATTGACAGCCAGAAGGAAGAAACACATCAAGGTGTACTGAAAGGGTTATATATATGTATTTGTTATTTATTTATGTTGTATTTATTATTATTATTATTATTATTATTATTATTATTATTATTATTATTATTATTATTATTATTATTATTATATATACAGGTATATAATATTATATATATATATATATATATTTTTTTTTTTTTTTTTTTATCTGGTACAAGATATATTTACGTATTGTTTAACTTCTTGACACAAATAGGCCTTCCTTAAATAAACCGAACCAAACAATTAGGATAAGTCGCTAGAATTGCGTGGCCCCTTGAGGATTGTGGCGCGTTTGTTGACAGTTTATTCTGGCTATCATTTAAGGGGAGGCAGGCCGTTTTTTTCTGGACCCCCTTCTCCCTAATGTTTAGCCCCACTAGTTTTGAGATTATAAGACGTTCGGCCCATTAGTTTGGCGATTTTAACACCTTTTGCCCCATTTCGTTGTCAATTTTAAAACCTTTCGTGCCATTTAGGTGTCGATTTTTTCATGGCGAGCGATAGCGAGCCTGCAATTTTAAGAGGAACCGGCCTTCGGCCGGGAACATTTTCTACCGAATAATGTATAAATTTATATTGAAGGGGGCCTAGGGGGGATTTTTCTAAGCTTGATGGAGGTCTAGGGAGGAAACTAAAACGATATATGAATAAATTAATTAGTAGACCAAACAAACGGCCAGTCTCCCCTTAAACGGTTTTACAGGTTAGGAAGAATACGTGGGAGTTTAAAGGGTAAATACGGTCTCAATCAACACTCTGAGTTGCATATACCTTTACTAATCTGAATAAAATCGTCTAAAAAAAATAACCAGACATAAGAAAGGAAGTGCATCATCGTATCTCTGTATACTAAATGGTCCCTGTATACTAAATTATCTCTTTATACTAAATTATCTCTGTATACTAAATTATCTCTGTATTCTAAAATATCTCTGTATACTAAATTATCTCTGTATTCCAAATGGTCCCTGTATACTAAATTATCTCTGTATATTAAATTATCTCTGTATACTAAATTATCTCTGTATATTAAATTATCTCTGTATACTAAATGGTCCCTGTATACTAAATTATCTCTGTATACTAAATTATCTCTGTATACTAAATTATCTCTGTATACTAAAATATCTCTGTATACTAAATTTTCTCTGTATTCCAAATGGTCCCTGTATACTAAATTATCTCTGTATATTAAATTATCTCTGTATACTAAATTATCTCTGTATTCCAAATGGTCCCTGTATACCAAATGGTCCCTGTATACTAAATTATCTCTGTATATTAAATTATCTCTGTATACTAAATTATCTCTGTATATTAAATTATCTCTGTATACTAAATGGTCCCTGTATACTAAATTATCTCTGTATACTAAATTATCTCTGTATACTAAATTATCTCTGTATACTAAAATATCTCTGTATACTAAATTATCTCTGTATTCCAAAAGGTCCCTGTATACTAAATTATCTCTGTATATTAAATTATCTCTGTATACTAAATTATCTCTGTATTCCAAATGGTCCCTGTATACCAAATGGTCCCTGTATACCAAATGGTCCCTGTATACTAAATTATCTCTGTATACTAAATTATATCTGTATACTAAATTATACCTGCATTCCAAATGGTCCCTGTATACTAAATTATCTCTGTATACTAAATTATCTCTGTATACTAAATTATCTCTGTAGCCTATACTAAATGATACCTGTATACTAAATGGTGTCTGTAGACTAAATGATATCTGTACATTACACTATCTCTGCTTTCTATAGGATCTATGTATACTATATGATCTATGTATACCAAATTATCTATGTATACCAAATGAAGTATGTACACTATATGATCTATGTATACAAAATTATCTATGTATACCAAATGAAGTATGTACACTATAATATGATTTATGTATACCAAATTATCTATGTACTCTATATGATCTATGTATACTAAAGTATCTATGTATGCTAAATTATCTTCGTTCACTAAACGATATCTGTGCTATACGTTCTATATATAGTATTTTAAACTATATTCATACTAAATCTGTAAATACTAAATTACTGTATATACGAATGCTAAATCATCTTTGTTATAGTAAAGGATAAAGTGTCCACTGTTTAGCTTACGATTGATCTCTAATATTCACTAATTAACCATTTGCAACTTTTGTTACATAAAGAAGTTGGAGCTGTAGACATCGATATTTAGCAGAATAACCAATTAAAATACGGTTTTAGTTCATTCATAGATATATAAAATCCACTTCAACCTGCTTTCTATCCATCAACAACTCGTATGATATTTGTAGTCCTGCTGATTATAATTATCGATGTTTACGGCTCCAACTTCCTTATAGCCGGAAACTAGCCAGTAGTCAATTAAAGATAATCAAGTCATTAAGAAGAAAGCCCTCAATGTCTCCCAGATCCTTACCTTTACGACACAGTGAAAGTTTACGACGCCCCGACCGTCTCAGAATGTTACGACTCCGGCACGACGATTTGATGTAAGAGTGATATTGTGTGATTTACTGCTTGCTTGAAAGGTAAATCTAAGGGGGTAGTGCTTGTTTAAGGGGGTAGTGCTTGTTTAAGAGGGTAGTGCTTGTTTAAGGGGGTAGTGCTTGTTTAAGGGGGTACTGCTTGTTTAAGAGGGTAGTGCTTGTTTAAGGGGGTAGTGCTTGTTTAAGGGGGTAGTGCTTGTTTAAGGGGGTAGTGCTTGTTTAAGAGGGTAGTGCTTGTTTAAGGGGGTAGTGCTTGTTTAAGGGGGTAGTGCTTGTTTAAGAGGGTAGTGCTTGTTTAAGGGGGTAGTGCTTGTTTAAGGGGGTAGTGCTTGTTTAAGGGGGTAGTGCTTGTTTAAGAGGGTAGTGCTTGTTTAAGGGGGTAGTGCTTGTTTAAGAGGGTAGTGCTTGTTTAAGGGGGTAGTGCTTGTTTAAGAGGGTAGTGTGCTTGTTTAAGGGAGGTAGTGCTTGTTTAAGAGGGTAG